>JAVKPL010015194.1:0-97286 GCA_032173675.1 Gastrolobium villosum | reverse complement strand
CAAAGCACAGACGGTTGGTAGAGTATACACCATGGACCGTCAGCAATCAGAAAAGGCTCCAAATCTTGTGAAAGGTATAATTTATATTGATAATATGGATATTGAAGTTTTGTTTGACTCGGGAGCTACACACTCCTGTATGTCTGATTTTATGGCCGTTGGGCTAAACTTGCAAATGTACGACATTTCTCCTCCAATGAAAGTGGTGACTGCTACTGGAGAGAAGTGTTACACATCAGTGTTATGCAAGGATGTGGAATTTAAATATGAAGGCCGAGATTATGTGCTGGATTTTATTTGTTTGCCGATGATCAGTCTTCAAGTTATCTTGGGAATGGATTGGTTATCAAAGAACTGTGCTATGATAGACTGCTGTGGAAAAAGAATTGTGCTCTCTGCTAATGATTCTGCTACTAGTTCTTCCCCATATCTATCTGTGCTGCAGGTTAGAAAGGCTTTGAGGGCCGGGGCATTGGGATATGTCTTTGTGGGGGGTTTAGTGGGTGGAAGTCATGAGGAGATTGACAATATTCCTGTGGTGAAGGAGTTTGTGGATGTGTTTCCGGATGAGATTCCGCAGCTTCCACCTCACAGAGAGATTGAGTTCACCATTGATTTGTTGCCTGGTGTGGGACCCATTTCTCTGGCTCCATATCGGATGTCACCACCGGAATTAGCCGAGTTAAAGAAGCATATTGAGGAGCTTTCGGCTAAGCAGTTTATTAGGCCTAGTGTGTCCCCGTGGGGAGCACCAGTGATATTTGTTAAGAAGAAGGACGGTAGCATGAGATTGTGCACTGATTACCGTCAGTTGAATAAGGTTACTATTAAGAACAAGTATCCTCTCCCTCGCATAGATGATTTGCTTGATCAGTTGAGGGGTGCTTGTGTCTTTTCAAAGATTGACTTGAGGTCAGGTTATCATCAGATCCGAATTAAGCAGGAAGATATTCCGAAGACTGCTTTCCGATCTAGATATGGACATTATGAGTATCAGGTAATTCCATTTGGACTCACTAATGCTCCAGCGGTGTTTATGGATTATATGAATCGCATTTTCAAGCCGTTTCTGGATCAATTCGTGATTGTGTTTATTGATGATATTCTGATATATTCCAAGAGTAAGGAAGAGCATGAGGATCACTTGAGAACTGTGTTGCAAATCCTCAGAGATAAACAGCTGTATGCAAAGCCTTCTAAATGTGAATTTTGGCTTTCTCAAGTGCAATTTCTGGGTCACGTCATTTCTGCTGATGGGGTGGCGGTGGATCCTAATAAAATTGAGGCAGTTATTGATTGGGAGAGGCCCAAGACTGTGACTGAAGTAAGGAGTTTTCTGGGTTTGGCTGGTTATTACCGGAGATTTATTAAAGGATTTTCGGAAATGGTTTTGCCATTGACCCGTTTGACCCGGAAGGATACTCCGTTTATTTGGACGCATGAATGCGAAGAATGTTTTCAGAAGATAAAGGAAAAGTTGACGACTGCTCCTGTGTTAGTACTTCCTGATCCGGAAGGTGAATTTGAGTTGTACAGTGATGCTTCTAAAAAGGGATTGGGTTGTGTGTTGATGCAAGATAGGAGAGTAGTAGCGTATGCTTCGAGGCAATTGAAACCTCATGAAGAAAACTATCCGACCCATGACTTAGAGCTTGCTGCAATCGTTTTTGGATTGAAACAGTGGAGGCACTTCTTGTATGGAATGAAGTTTGTCATATTTAGTGACCACAAGAGCCTTAAGTACTTATTCGATCAAAAGGAGTTGAATATGAGGCAACGACGGTGGACCGAATTCTTAAAGGATTACGATTTTGAATTGAAATATCATCCCGGCAAGGCTAATGTTGTAGCGGATGCATTGAGCCGAAAGTCAGTGAGCATGGCAAACATGATGATGAGAGATTTTGATGTAATTGAGAGGTTCAGAGACATGAAATTGTCTGAAGTCTTTCCAGGCAGAATTTGTGACATCGAAATTACAAGAATTGAGAACGAAATGATGACCAAAATTAAAGATGCTCAGCTGCAAAATGAAAGTGCTAAACGACTGAAAGGTCAGAGTGGTGTATCCTGCAATGATGAGGGTATACTATTATACCAGGGTCGTATAGTAGTACCTAGACAGTTGATAGAGGAAGTGATGACAGAGGCCCATAGGGGTCAATTCACTGTCCATCCGGGAGCTACAAAGATGTATCAGGACCTAAAGATTAATTTCTGGTGGCCTGGTATGAAGAAAGATATTGCTGAATTTGTCTCCAAGTGTCTGGTATGTCAAAAGGTCAAGATTGAGCACCAAAAACCTTCTGGTATGTTGCAACCACTGGATGTTCCTGAATGGAAATGGGAGAGTATCTCCATGGATTTCGTAGTGGGGTTGCCGCGGACACAGGCTAGTTATGATTCTATTTGGGTAATTGTGGATAGATTGACAAAATCCGCACACTTTTTACCAGTTCGGGTAGATTTCTCTGCTGAGAAATTGGCCAGGCTCTATGTGAAGGAGATTGTGAGGCTTCATGGGGTGCCTGAGAATATTGTTAGTGATCGGGACCCGAAGTTCACTTCTCGCTTCTGGGGAGCATTGCAGGAGGCTCTTGGCACTCGGTTGAGACTGAGTACTGCTTATCATCCACAGACGGATGGTCAGACTGAGAGGACCATTCAAACGTTGGAGGATATGTTGAGGGCTTGCACTCTGGAACAGGGTACGGCATGGGATCGATACCTTCCACTGGTTGAGTTTTCATATAATAATAGTTTTCATGCTAGTCTGGGTATGGCTCCCTACGAGGCCTTGTATGGTCGCAGGTGTAGGACACCTACTTGCTGGGCAGAGGTTGGAGACTCAGAGCGATTTGGATTGGATTTTGTTCAGGAGACCACTGAACAAATCAAAATCATTAGGGATCGTCTGAAAAAGGCCCAAGATCGCCAGAAGAGTTATTATGATCTCAAGCATCGGCCTCTAGAGTTTGAGGAGGGAGATCATGTGTTTCTAAGGTTATCACCAGTTACAGGTGTGGGACGAGCCCTGGGAGTGAGGAAGCTGAGTCCTAGATTTATTGGACCCTATCAGATTCTACGTAGGGTAGGACCGGTTGCCTACCAGCTTGCCTTACCTCCTCAACTATCCAATATACATGATGTATTCCATGTTTCTCAGCTAAGAAAGTATGTAGCTGATCCTTCTCATGTGGTTCAACCTGATGATGTTGAGATTCGGGAAAATTTGAAAACTCCTATTGGGCCACTGAAAATACTCGAGCGGGATGAGAAGAGGCTGAGGAACAAATCTATTCCTATGGTGAAAATTCAATGGGAAGGAAGGACACCTGAAGAGTCCACTTGGGAGCGGGAAGATGAGCTTCTCCGTCAGTATCCTGAGTTTAAGGACAGGTATGTTCTTGATTTTGCGGACAAAATCGCTAAAAGGTGGGGTGACTATAATAGCCCAAAATAATTAATTAGCAAAATATATGTGATTAGATAATTAAGCATGTATTAGTGTGTAAAAATAAGTAAAATCCCTTATAAAATTAATTGGGGTCACTTTTGAGGAAAAAAGTGTACTCAGTGAAAATTAAGGGGTATAAATGGGTGTAGACAAAAGTACCCAAAATATAAAAATGAAAGTAGAAATATTCCTAGAAAAATATTCCAGACTGTTGGGTAAAGTTTGGTAATTAATGGAGTTGAATAGATAGATGAACCAACACTCACTTAACCTATGTTAAGTGACTTGAAAATAAAAGGACCCAAACCCATCCCCATTCCCTCATTGTGCGCAGAAGAAGAAAAAAAAGAAGGAGAAGGAGAGGGAAAGAAGAAGAAAGGGGAAAAAGGAGAGGAACCATAGGTGAGGCAAACCTTGATGGTTTTGAGTGATTCAAAAGCTTAAACCACTTCAAATCTTCCCCTCTTTCACAATCCTAGCTTGGGTCTTGGTGGGGAGTTGTGTGGGTGGAGATTTTTCTTCCCAAAGTTTTGACCCTTTGGAGAAGTGTGAGATTTGGGAGCTTCTACCTCCATGGAAGCTTGAGGAACCCTCACCCCTTGATTGTGCAACACTTGGTGGTAAGATTTCATCCCTTGAACTCTATTTTCATGAAGAATCCATGATTTAGGTTTTGGATGAATAGTGTTTTGGGGCTTATGGTTATGTGAGTAAATGGGCTATGTTCTAGGAAGATTGAGGCCTAGAGTATGTTGAGAAAAATGCTAGGAATGACATTTAATCGGTGAAAATAAGTTTATATAGTCATATGATTTTGTTTGGAAAATTACAAAATTATGCATTTGACTATGGTTTGGCTTGTTGGTGTAATCAATGGTTTGGTTTGGGTTGATTGTTGATATTGTCCATGTGATTCTTAGGATTGAGGCATTTGGACCAACCGTGAATAACCAACCATTGGAGCAAGCTATGGAGCTCGGTTAGCTCCTTGAGATTGATATGTGTTGTGAAGGTTGGTGAAGAACAAAGGTTGAGTTGGAAGCATTGAGGTAAGCCTTCGGACCTTGGGTGTAATTCCCTTTATTGTTCCACCAAGCCCTGAACGGGTAATGGTGTGTTGTTGTATATAAATGCAATGAAATATTGTAATGCTTTGTTATACGTATTTGCATGCTTTGGTGTGACATAGGATGGTGTTTCCCTATGTTGGTATGTAGCATGACGATGCGTAAATCATACTTGGTAGTTTAGCTGGCCAGTAGGACTATTTGCATCTGAGTATCCTTAGGACAGCTCGAGAGCTCGAGGGATTTCTCCTGGAGATGTTTTGTACACTTGCATGAATATGTATTTGCTGCATTATTATTGTCATTGCTATTACACTGTTATTGAACTATGGGGTGGAGAGATGCTCCAAGGACCCCTGGTTTACTGGATATATTCGTATATCTCACCCCGTGTGGTTGGGGACCCCCTTTCAGGAAAGGATGCTGCAGGAGCCTCTGATGGCAAGTGGCCATACTTGAAGTAAATGGACATAGGAAGACTTAGGGTCATTTGATTAAGCATGCTATTTTGTAATTCATATGTACAAGATTGTAAATGAGAGTCATTTGTTATATGCATGCTATGTTTAATTGGTTGGACTTAGCCTATGCTCATCCCCTTTGGTATCTCTTTTGTTGATGGGAGCCAATGAGTGATCATAGTGTTTTGTAGCTAAGTCCCATAATTTGTAATTGAAACTTGTAAACATGATGTAATGTTGTAATTATTGGGTATTTGCATATATGATGAAATGATATGTATGCCTCTATTGTGTATGAGTATCTAGAGAGACTAGAATTCATGTATTGAAAGAATTATAAGATGTAAATTAGGTGAAAGAAGGCCTTTAGGTTGGAAAACCAATTTAAAACAAAGATACCCTGTCTTGTGGTCCAATTTTCGTATCCTATACGATAGATTTGGATCCTTGTGTCTTGATGGAAGTTGTAGATATGTTTCTTAGCTTTCCATAGAGACCAAGATTGTGTAATTTGGATAAGTATAACTCAAGTTATGGTTAAAACACCACAGGTAGGTCAAACTGCCCTGTTTTGGGTGCTTGCTCCCGAATGTCCACGCTTGGAGCGTGGGATCCACGCTTGGAGCGCCCACCTTCTGACTGTCCACGCTCGAAGCGTGGGATCCACGCTTGAAGCGTAGGGGTCCTGGGAAATTCAGCATTCCATTTCGTAAAAACCTCATAACTTGGGCTACGGTGCTCCGATTTGAGCGCGGTTTGAACCCACGCGTAAGTAATGAAAAATCCTATAATACTATGGGCAAATGGAGACCGTAATAAATGAAATGAAAGTATGGTATTAAGCTTTAAGTATGTTATTCCGCAATGCACTATGGTTATGGTCACGCAATTGGGTAATTTTAATTCGGCTTGCTTTAAAAGAAAAATTTAACCGGATTTTAATTGCACCAATGTGATTGTAACTGCGCTTAATATCATAAGTCAATGTTAACAAACCGGTTCTAGAACGGGGTGTTACAATGATCGTACCTTGGTGGTATATTGTGTGTTTATATAATATTTGTGATGCCGCCTTTGTTAAGGCGGCTTGGCCTTTGAGTGGCTAGCCTTGGGCTGCAGCCTGCAGGTTAGTTAGGAGACCTGGGTAGCCTTATCTTCCTTAGTGCCTAGTGGTAGAGTAGCGGCAAGCTGGAGCTGTCCATTGTTTACTAGAGTTAAGATGCGGTGGAATTGCCTTGGGCCTTAAGTTTACTTCCCATAGAAGGCTTCGTACGCGATGTGAGAACTGTATGCCGCGTTGAGGGCATCGCGTCTTGTGTGCCGCGATAAGGGCATCGCGTCAGAGCTCGTTCCTTATGCTTTGCTCTGGGCCTTTACTGGGCTTGGTCTTTCATGTGTTGATGGGCCCTGGTTGGGCCTATAGTTTACCCGGATCAAGTTTGTAAACAAAAAGTTTATAAATATAACTTTCCCCTGTATATGTATATATTTTCTTTCATTTGATGACCACGAAATCTCCCATTTTTGGGAACTACTCTTTCTTCAATTGGGGATCCACACTTAAGAGGAGGAACGCGAGTTCTCATTTTCAAGGAGTGATTAACACTCATTGAAGATTGGGCTTTCATTGTTGAGTTATACTCTTTATATGATGATTATGGTTATATCTTGGTATGAATTTGAATGGCGAAGGGATAGTTGGATTCAAATCATTTTGTCAATTGCCTGTCATTTTTGTCATTTGTTTATGATAGTTAAAAAATTTGTTCAAAACACCCATGAGTATAAAATAAGATTTGACCGAAAATCTGGTACCGTTTCCACACTATTTGCATGCTGCAAGTAGAAAGAAAAAAAAAAAACAAGTGTCCTTTGTTCCAACTATCGAGAAACAAGCCCTTTATTTAAGAGAAAAAAGCAAGCACAGATGCAAGCCTATTTTATTACATAGGAGCCATTTTATGCAACAATGTGGTGGCTTATTGTTCAAAAAAATAAGCATAAAACACAGGAAGATTGACAAGAGTGATAAGGGTGAAGGTATTTAACTACATTTCAATGAGGAAAAATACCTAAATCTTGAGTGCTCTCTAGCTATAATGTGCATTAATGAGGCTGTCGATTCAATATATATGAAGACTTCTATGTGCAAAAACTCCCCAAAACACGTGGTATTCAACGGGGATGCAGTGACGACCGGCTCCTCTAAGAATTAATGAATATCCCCACATGCTAACACAATTTTCAATGTGTTTTTTCCTCACTCGCACACTTTCCGTAAAAACTTGATCACTCATTACAGAATTGCTCCAAGTCAAGCACGCTTAACTATGAAGTTCTTCCATACCGGGCTACCAAAAAACATATGCATCTTGATAGTATAGTAATACCAATTAATTCTTATAAGCTATCACAAATTGTGCAGTCTCACATCTGTACAGTTTTTTGAATCCCTCTTTTTCGGGTGTCGATTCGATGCATCCATGCATGTAACCCCCGGTAGAAACCTGTCAGGAACCGCTTCTTGTCCATGCCCTTTCGGACCGGCAATCACTCCCCGCCCTCTTCAGCGTCCGGAATGTTACAAACTCACCGACCAATAAGTTGCCAAAAGCTTATATATTTATCCATTCTTGACACAAAATGCCTTGATTCTGTGAGAAGCACTAACATGTGCACGGCTTAAGATGCCAAACCAATAACATCGGTTCAAACCTTGTATAAAGTTCTGACTAGTCTGTTTCTTAATGTTACAATAATGAAATTGGTTTTTGATTTTCTAATTCATGTCAGGATACTCATAAATGATGCTCAACTATTGGCACTTAAATGGCAATTTCCGCCATTGGTATTATTGTTGATCATAAGTTAAAGCAAAAGATGGGTAATTGCTTTTATTTTTTTGGATGCAATTTATTTTACTAAAGTGTACATAATAAACAGAACTAGGCATCCGAGAAAAGTTTGAGGCCTGAAAGCCTGCAAATAGTTGACTCATTGAAGCAAAGTCTTGCATATATTTGGTTTGCAATCTGAGTAGGGTGTTCATCAAAGAAAAGATGAGTGTTTCTGTCTGGACAAGGAACAGTATTGGGACGGCATTTGAGATCACCATAAATGGTATTGGGGCAGCAAGGTTTCCATGTTTCCACTATCCCTGCAAAAGAAAGCAGTTATTCAAGTGAGCCACCATAAGCTTTTTAAGTTGCTGTTTGAGTAACAATATGATTTTCTTTCTACCATATTTATATCCATTTTCCCTTAGCTCTATAAGTAACTTGTAGAGATCTGCATGTACAAAGACAAAGCCAGGGAGCTGAGTCTGCAGCTCATTGAGTACTTCAGGCAACCTCCTATTGTAAAAGGAGATCCCTTTGTTTATCTTCTCAACACATTTTCCTCTTGGTCTTGTGTGGACAGCCTTTGATGGAAAGCATCCTGCTGGAGGAATATTGTTCACGAAAAATTTCCTTGCTCCTAGGCTATACAGTCTCTGCCAGAAACAAAAAAGATTAACCAAATGAATTTTTTTTGCCAATTTCGTGATATTATTATGTTTTTGCAATCATGTATATATAAAAGGGAAAACATTATCCCCTGCTAGTCACTTGTAACATAGGTGAGTTCCATCTTAAATTATTTTTTCTCTCCACTATTTTGTAGGTCCCACTTATATTATGAGTCACTAATAGGAGAAAAATATTCTTCTTTAAAATGAGAAAATGTTTTCCCATATATAAATGGGTTTTATGTTTATTATGTTGTAGGAAAAATGATTGTGTAATGTTATAGAGATTCATTTTGCGTGCCATGTTTTTTTTTTTTTTTTTGTTTTAAAATGTGTGGGCCCCTAAAAAATGTTGTGTGTAGGAAAGTTTATTGTGTTATGTTAAAGAAGGAAATGAAAACCTATATAAATTTTAAAGTCTGTTTATGTAGAATTGCAGTTACATATCAACTAAAATCATAAAAAAAATGTCATAGAATGAAAAATAAAAAAAAAAATTATAATATATGTCACATACCTGCAAGCGTAGTGAGAATTCTTTTAGCAGGTAGAAAGCAAATTTCCTAGTGCCTCGGAAGGTTCCATTATGGAAGTTGTCATTCACACCAACAGAGACAAAAAACAAGGATTCAGATAGATGCCTCTCTAGTTTTGCTTGATCACTGAACATATTTGGCAAATAATTCTCAACAGTTCTCTGGAAAAACTTTATTTGGGTGTCAAGAGTCAAAGTAGACTGCAAAGAGTGCAAACAATTTATGACATCAGAGACAAAAAACCTATTCAAAGAACAACAACAGAACTGATGAAATTGTAAATAATAAAGTATGAAATTTACATTGTTGGTTTCTGGAAGAATTCCAGAACCACCAGATGCATAATTTATGCCAGTGGTGATTGTTTTCCTTTGATTCTTTGAAAGACCCAAGTAGGGAGGGGCAAAGGGTAGTCCTAGATGTACAGCTACATAAAGAAATAAATGAATAAAGGATTAATTTTTGGGATTAATATTAAAAAAAAAAAGTTGAAAAAGAAATAGCAAATAGTGAAAGTAGATATGATTAAAATTCTCACCAAGGTAATCAACCACAATTTTTCCATTAGTGTGTCGACCAGTAGGTTTGCCACCATCGAAGTCTATACCATAAGGAAGAAATTTTGCTCCGCCGATTCCTGGAAGATGGTTGTTGTTGCCACTGTCAACAAGGGAATCACCAAAAACATACATGGCTGGAATCTGTTTTGAGTTATATGAGTTCATTGCAAATGTTAGGGGTAATAGCAAAGTTAACACAGAAGGAAGGGTGAGATACTTGGTATTCATTTTTTGAGACAACGTATACGTATTCCAGTCTATCAGAAGCCAAGAATCTGGACTCTTCAGTCTCTTTGTTTAGGATTTGGTTGTATTCGAAATACTAAATAAAAGGGAAGTATTTAATGAAAATTTGACTAGTATTTATGATTTTTCTTTATTTTATTAAAAGTATTCAGTATAAGATCGTAAAGGTTTTTTAATCATTGGCTTTACTCTCTAGAATACTTATTTCAAAAACACATGAAATAATTATATAAAATAGAATTTTGTACAATTATTTATGGGTATATGTTGTCATTTTAAATGACATAAATTATATTATTTTAGAAGAGAGATAAACACAAGAAATGAAAATCATGGGAGAAAAATTGATGGTTTTTTTAATTTAAATTTTAAATAAAAAAATAATTTCTTGTATCTATCTCTATCTTAATATGACATAACTTTATGTCGTTTTAAATCTCCCAATATTTATATGTGAGAGAGATAAAATTATGTAATCTCAAAGTTGTTATTTCGATAATTGAAAGAACTAATAATGGATATTTTATGAAATTTATTCTTGTTTTTGGTATATGAGTTTTGGGGAAAGTGTTTCTCATTTTAAATGACATAAAATTTTGTCATTTTGAGAGAGATAGATACAGATTAAATTTTTTTATTTAAAATTTAAATTAAAAAAACCACACAGATTAAATTTTTTATTTAAAATTTAAATTAAAAAAAAGCACTCACTTTTTCTCTCCCATAATTTTCATTTTTTGTGTCTATCTCTCTTAAAATGACAATACTTATGTCATTTAAAATGACAAATATGAATCTATAAATATTTTTCTTTGTATTAAATATCTTTATTTAATTTTTAATTTTTGGAAATATCCTTCATTGCGTCAGCCATTATCTCATGGTGTTCTATCCCATAGTAATCGAAAATGATGGTTAACCGTCACTTTCGACACGAGTCACACCACAATATACAGTATTTTTCTTACTTTATTTTATTTTAATCATTTTCTTACTTTATTTAACTTAGAGGTCCGTACACAATTTCCTTAAAAGAAACTATTATTATCTTTTCATGTAAAATAATTTCTATTATGTTATTTCAATTTGATTTTTTCTTTTTTTATGCAATAATGGTATCTCATTTTCTCTCTACAACATAAAATGTCAAAAAAGAGTAATAAAATATTTTCCTTAAGCCATCTTGTTCTCTAAGATTAGATTTTTATCGAAACATGTAACCAGATAAAGAGTGAAACTAATCCTTATTCAAAAGAAGAATTGAAGAATTGAACAGATAAATTAATATAAATTACTCAAACTCTTCAGTATTAGATCAATCTTAATGTCTTTTTGTTTGAAAATATTTTAATTAATTCATCACTTTGTGACTAGTCTGGTCCTAAAATTAAGATTTTAAATCCGTCTCATTTTGCACGACTATCTCCTCCATAATAAATAGTATTCTTTCCTATTGAAAATTGATGTCATATATGTGAAAATCACTTTAAAGTTATTTAATACAGAAAATATAGAAGTTCAAAAATCAATAGTGAAGTGTATCTCATTCTATACACCTCACCAATTTTGGATACTTTTTATATTGTGATAGGAATAATTTGTGAAAATTAGAACTCTTTTCTGTCTTTCCACTTCATTTTCATTCATGCAACTTTTACAGGTAGATAATTTTTTTTTTCGCGTAATGTTTTTAATTTTATATTTATTATATAAATTCAGTTTAATTAATTCAATCAATAATTTACTGATTGAAACAAATAATTCATTGACCTAATATCCTAATTAAGTTGACTATCGATCCGAATTTAATAATATTGCCCCATAATCTCGCACTTTCATTGTTAGACGCCCCATGCCATCACTAGTCACTGCAAGTTCTATAGCCTTATAATTTTTTTTATCTATATCTGCAAATTTTGATTAAAAATTGATTTCCTGAACATAATATAAAATACGGGTAACATAATTAACCGAAATAGTTGATACAACAAATCCAAACGCGTAAAGTTGTCGGGGATTTTAAGCTGCATTAAAAGGCAAACAGGACAACAATTAAAAAAGAAAAGCAAACAAGGAAATTAGAAGAACATGATGGACAACTGAAGTGTTTAATCTTTTTTGTCATTTACCATACTTAGGCCATGCATAGTTATCATGAGATCGATTTGGTTCTTGTAAGCATGTTAAGTGAATAATAATCTATATGTACCATGGCCCATGTGCGTTGGATCTTTTCTTTTCTATAGTTATTACGAGTTGAGCTTGAAATTATTAAAATAGGAAAATGATTTGATTCTTTTTTAAAGTAAATTGAATTGATTGAATTTAGGAATTGACTCTCATGTTTAGAATTACTTATAAAAAAGAATTTGAATTGGTTTATAAATTAACTTTTATATTTAAAACATACTAAAGATGAATAGAATTCATTTTGTTTTAATAATTCTACTTCTTTTTGGCATAAATAGAAATATTATTTTATTGTCCTTAATTAATTAAAATAAGAAAAATGAAAAATAACAGAGTCAAAATCGTTAATAGAGTTAATTAAATGTAAATAAATTAAATCTAACGAAATCAAATTAATTTATATTAATAACAAGAGAAATGTTACAGTTACAATATTTTTTTTACCACTTCTTACAACCACGTCTTATTACCGTTGATTTCTGCCAATCAACGGTTATTATTTATTGTTAATTAATAATTAATTAATATTTTTAATTTACTAAAATGATAACCGTTGATTGGCGGAAATCAACGGTGATAAGGTATGATTGTAAGAGGTTGTAACTATAACCTTCCCCTAATCACAAATACAATTCAAAATCAAATATCAGGATTTGTAATTTCAAACATGCTTGCTATTGATTTTTTTTTTTTTTCATTTTACTGTTTAGACAAGGTTCGAGTTCATGGTTCATGATGTGAAAATAAACATTTCATTGAAAAAATTTAATGGGGTTTATTTTTCCCATGTTGCATGAGAAAACAAATCTTTCCTATACATATCATAAAAAGGTGTGCCATTCATTTTTCTGTTTTTTATTTTTTTAATAGGTGGGACCCACACTAAATGTATTTATGACATGAGGTTAAAATTCTCTTCCAGCATAAGATTTGTTTTTCCCTAAATTAATTTAGGTATTTATCTTTTCATAATCTTTTTAAATGATTTAGAGGAGGGATATTCTTACTACCAAAATCTTCTACTACCAACTTACTACCTATCTAATCACCATTGGATCAATATTTTCTTTTTTTTCAAAAACTTTTTAACATTCTCTCTTTGATTCAATGGTAATTAAATAGGTAGTAAGTTAGTAGTAGAAAATTTTAATAATAAGAATATCCTTCCTCAATGATTTAAGAACTATTCGATGTTGAATTGTCGAAAACTCGTAAATTTATGGATAAAAGTTAAATATACTCTGTCTCGGAGTAGTGAACAAAATGTTATTTTTGAGCAAAAAATTTAGCCAAACACCATGTGTACAATACTTTTTATCACACTCTCACATTGACATAATTCACGATTGATAGCGAATTATGCTCGCCGATAATTTTATGACATGTGGTATACTTCTACAGAAAAAATTGACGTGTCATAATTCGCTATCTGTGACAGCGAATTTGGTGTGCAATATGACCACGTGTCACAAAATCATTGATCACAAAATTCGTTACCAGTGATAGCAAATTATGACACGTGAGAATCTGATAAAAAAATATTATTCATGTCCGGCTACAAAAAAAAAAAAAAGTGACATTTGAATGAACACTTTGGTCATTATTCCCCGTTTCTCCGATCTTACAATTTTAGAAAAGGATACTAGTTTGATGCCGAGTTTTTTTTTTGTTTCTCGGTAATCTGATGCTGAGTTTCACACGACTGAATCCTTACATCAACATAATGAAAATTTGACTGGCATTTAATATATTTTTTTATGGGTAAAGTGTGTGTCATTATAAATAATATAAAGTTGTGTCATTTTAAGAGAGAGGAAGAGATAGATAAAGGAGAAAAGAGAGTTGACAAAAAAAATAAAAGTGTGGTTCCACTTCTTTGTGAGAGTGAAGTTGTGTCATTTAAAAGATAAACATTTTTTTTTATATTATTAAAAGTATTCAGTATAAGATCGTAAAGGTTTTTTAATCATTATCTTTACAATACTTATTTCCAAAACACATAAAATAGAAATTTATACAATTATTTAATGTAACATAATGATGTGTTAATTTTTTATTGATTTATTTAAACTAGTGAAAATTTTATGTATTTTAAAATCTCTTGACATATTTCTTAAGGAGTTATAAATATAAAATATTAAATCAAAAGCAAAAATTTAAAATTTCCTATTATATGAGAGGATATTATTTCTCCATGAAATAAAATCATTTCCATCAATTCTAAATTTTGAGAATCGATGAAATTAATGAAAGATATTTTAATAAAATTCATATATAAAGAAATAAATAAATTTTTTAAAATATTATTCACTAAATCTCTCAATCCTAAAACGCGGTAATTTGAAGATTACGTAACTTAATTTTCTTGGAAAAATAGATATTTTTATTTAGGATTTTATAATAGTTATGTCGTAAGAAAAATGATTGTGTTATGTTATAGAGATTCGTTTTGCGTGTCAGAGTTTTTTTTGCCGTGGGCCCCACAAAATATTGTGTGTGTAGGAAAATTTTTATGGTCATTTAAATGATAGATGATAAATCATTTTCTTTAAACTTTAATTTTGGCAATATCCTTCCTAACGTGATTGCGTCAGCCATTATGTCATGGTGTTCTTTCCCATAGTAATCGAAAATGATGGTTTACCGTCACTTTCGACACGACAATATGCGTATCATTCTTATCTATATTATATTGGCATTAGTTTTCTTATGAGAACAACTCTTATTTATGCTGAGATTAAATAAAGGGAGCCATCATTTTTTTTTAAGAAAAAAAAAATTTAGGACTCAAATTTTGATGTGAGGAATGTAGGAGATAATACTCTGAAAAAAGTTTTTCTGCTTTAAGAATTCAAAAAGTCGATAGTCCCTCTTGTATTTTCATAATTTTTTTTAGGGTTTTATAATTCTTATGTTGAAGGAGAATTTAAATCTCATGTTATAGATAAAAAAAGCATGTGGAACCCATGTGTTGGAAAAAATTGTATGTAGGATCCATGTCAGCACGAAAATCGAAGGATGTATAAGAAAATTTGAATTCTCATGTTGAATATGAGAATTATAAAACCCATTTTTTTATTCATTTACATCTTTGTCTCACATTTTTCAAAAAGGGTCACTAAATCTTTGTCCTTTTGGAGCACAAAAACTTTTCTCTAGAAAAGGATTCAAACTTCTTCAAGAGAAATTTTGATAAAGAGTGGGTCCATATTTTGATTTTTTTTGCATCTAGAATAAAGAGTGGGCTCCATATTTAAAAAAAAATTAAAGCACGGATTTTGTTATGAGGTAAATATAAGATACTTTTTCTATAATAAGTGAAGTGTTTTTCCTTATAATAAAATTATAAAATTATTTAAAAAATATTATTGCATTTTGTAGTGGGAGCCAACTCTAGGTGCGTTTTGCGTGTCTTTTTTTAATTTATCTTTTCCTTAAAAACAGAAACTTAGTTAAACATGCGCTAACAAAAGTTTTCATTATTATAAAAAAAGTTTTTTTTTTAAAAAAAAATTAAAAGCTAAAAACTCACAAGAAAAACTTTTTTTAAGATGTATGCTAGCTTTTTAACTCCATATATTTATTTTACAATTTTACTCTTACTCAAAATTTATATTTATAAATTTTATCCTTATTTTTTATAGACAATTTTCCTAGCAGGCGCGATTCGAACCCGGCATAATGGAATGAAGAGCACCACTTCATATTACTAGACCACCATCACTAGTTAAAAAACTAATTTACGTAAAAAAATTTTGTATACAAGTGAGAATTGAACGTACAACCTGCCCAAACCCCTCACCACTAAATCAATCATAGTTGTTTACCTTAATAATTCCTCCTAATAATAAATTTTTTATTTTTCTTTCTTTAAAACCATCAAAACAACTTCCAAACAGCTTTTAATTTTATTTCTCCACTTTTTTTAATATTCTATTTCTCAACCTTTTTTATTTTAATTTAAAAATGATTTTTAACTTAAAAATAAAAGATGTCAAATAGGCTCTAGATATCGTAGTTTAAAAAGAGATTTCAATAACTATTTTTGAGATAATATTTTTTTGAAACCACTCTGTGCATGAAGACGATAAGTAACCAAATGTGTTTTTATGAACAAAAAAAACGTGATTTTAATAATTCAATGACTTGCAGAGCTTGGTTGTATTTTTTTCATTGATTTATTAATTTTTATATCATAGGAAATAAATTTATCTTCTACGCATATATAAAAATATGTAAAATCCATATTTGGAGAAGAAATAGAAAGAGATAAAAACAAGAAGAGAAAATATAGATTCCACACATTTTCATGTATGTACGACATAAATCTATTTCATAAAACATGAGAATTTTAAAAAACAATTTATACATATGATCATAATTTGTACCATATTACTTTCCTTTGTTAGTAAAGTATCTTTTGAGTCCTCAATAAAAATTATGAGGCACATTTTTATTCCTTAAAAAAAAGTTGATTTGTGGTTATTCTGAAATTTAAAATAATTTCAGTTAGTCGAAATTATAGTCCATCTGAAATTTAAAAAAGACCCACATTAATCCTTTAAAAGAATTAACATGGGTCTATTTGAAATTTCAAATGGATCATTAGTCGACTTTTTTTCTAATAAATTAAATTGGTCTTTATGATATTTATTAAGAATCCAAAAGATACTTTACTTTTCCTTGCTAAATACTAAGAAGTGAGAAAATAGGATGTTTAGGACCACACAATGGATTCCAAATACTTTATTAAATATGACTTTTATTAACTAAAAGTAATTCTTTTTTATAAATAAAAAGTTAAATTCTACAACTCCCCTATGGATAGCTCAACTGGCGAGTTGGAAAGCCTAGAAGTTTGCACTGCTCAGGTTCAATCATTGAGTAATGCAAATCCTTGAAATCTTTAGGTCGACGTGAATTTTTTTTATTAGGGAAATTTAATTATTAGAGATCAGTAACAAAAGCGAGTTAGGAAAGAAAATTAAAAAAAAATTATTTGATTTGGCCAAATATTACTAGGCAAATTGATTAATGGATAAAATATATGTTTGGTTGAGGATAAAATATTAATGGATAAATGATATAAAATTACAAAAGTAATCTCATAATAATTTCTTGATATTAAAACAAGTGGTCATTCCACATGACAACACAACACAAAAGTAACCCCATAATAATTTTGGTCTAGTTGCCCATGTTTTCATTTAGCCAGCTAAATGCACAATACCATGCCGAACTTGTCTTTTACAATAGTAAATTATGCTTGCCTTTCACGATCTTTTCTTAATTGCTATGCAAATACAAGGATGGGGAAATATTTTGAAACTATGTACCAAACATGGATGTTATAGATTGCCAATGTCATATGGATAGGAAATTATCTCAAAGTCTTGAATCAAATACTCCATTAGGAGTTAAAGAAGAAAGCTCTCCATTAGTCTCGTCTCGTCCTTTCTATAGTGGCATAGCCCAAAAGTATTTGTTGTTTCAATAATGAGAAAGTAGTCTTTGAAGCTATGGTCTGAGAATAAGATGACTAAAGGAGATTGAACGGAGATATATTTAAATTTCTACTTAAAAAAAAGTTAAATTCTATACGTACATATATATTTCGTTTGAAATCCTACTTCTTATTCTTTTATTGTTATTGCACACATATTATCCTTTTAGTTTTTAATCTCTATTGTGCAGAGTTATCTCTCACCATAATAATTTTGGTCTACTTCTAGTTGCCCATGTTTCCATTTAGCCAAGTAAATGCACAATACCATATCGAACTTGTCTTTCATAACAGTAAGTTATGCTTGCCTTTCACGACCTTTTCTTAATTACTATGCAAATACAAGGGATGGGCAAATATTTTGAAACTATGTACCAAACATGGATGTTATAGATTGCCAATGTCATATGGATAGGAAACTATCTCAAAGTCTTGAACCAAATACACCATTAGGAGTTAAAGAAGAAAGCTCTCCATTAGTCTCGTCTCGTACTTTCTATAGTGGCATAGCCCAAAAATTTTTGTTGTTTCAATAATGAGAAAGTAGTTTTTGAAGCTATGCTCTGAGAACAAGATAACTAGAGGAGCTTGGATGGAGATATATTTAAATTTCTACTAAAAAAAAGTTAAATTCTACACGTACATATATATTTCGTTTGAAATCCTACTTCTTTTTCTTTTATTGTTATTGCACACATATTATCCTTTTAGTTTTTAATCTCTATTGTGCACAGTCATCTCTCACCATATGCACGATTATCTCTTCCATAATAAATACTATTATTTCCTATTGAAAATTGATGTCGTATATGTGAAAATCACATAAGAGTTATTTTTATTTTATTTTTTGATAAACAATCACTTAAGAGTTATTTAATACATAAAAACTATAGAAGTTCAAAAGTAAAAAATGAAGTGTATCTGTTATAAAAATAAAATAAAATAAATGAAGTGTATCTTATTCTATACACCTGACCAATTTTGGATACTTTTTATATTATGATGAGAATAATTTGTGAAAATTAGAATTCTCTTCTATCTTTCCACTTCATTTTCATTCCTGCAACTTTTACATGTAGATAAACTTTTTTTTTATTTCACATAATGCTTTTAATTTTATATTATCATATATTATTATATGAATTCAGTTTAATTAATTCGACCAATAATTTATTGATTGAACCAATAATTTATTGACCTAGCATCTTAATTGAGTTTATGATCAATCCGAGTTTAATAATATTGCAACATAATCACACACACTCTCATTTGCGCCCCGTACTGTCATTGGTCGCTGCAAATTCCATCGCCTTATAATCTTCCTTTTTTATATACGGATCATAATTACCTTTTATATTCTTTTTTTAATTAGACGAAAGGTCGGAGTAGTACCGATAGCCGAGAAGATGAGAGAACATAGATTGAGGCGGTTTGGGCACGTGATGAGAAGACCCCTGGATGCTCATGTAAGAACAGAAGTTTGTTACCAAGAACTCAACACAAAAAGAGGCAGAGGTTTGGGGGAAGGTAGTAAAACAAGATTTAGTGGAGTGAGATATAAATTGGCGGACGGTATGTCTTAGAACGGAATGGAGAAAAGTTATAAGTATGGTGGAGGATTAGACCCGCTGTTATTCCTATGTTCCAGATGGTCCCTATTTAGTCATTTTCCCCTTCATTTCCCCCACTTATTCTTGTCCCTTTCTTTTTTACTTTTATTTATTTATATATATATATATATATATATATTATTTTTTATTTTATTTTATTTATATTTATTTATTTTTTCAACCGTTTTACATCTTTCACGTGGGTTCATCTATCACCGACCCCAATTAATTTGGGATAAAAGTGATGTTGATGTTGATTCTTTTTTAATTAGTGTAACATATGATGATATATGTATATAATAAGGGTTGTATTTATCTCATGTTAAAGGAGATGAGTTTATCTCATGTTAAAGGAGATGAGTTTATCTCATGTCATAAGATAAATTTGTGGGCTCCACCACCTGAAAAAAAGGTGGCACAGTTATCGAATGGTATGTATGAGAGAAAGTTATATCATGTAGCATAATAGTAGTTTTAAAATATGATGAAGGTAGAAGAGAAGGGGGCAAGTGCCAACCCTTAAATACAAAAATACCCTTATGTTAAAATTCAAGTTTTTCCAATTTAATTTTGGGGTAGGATATTAAAATAACTAATTAGGATTACTAAAAATGTTTTATATTAAATATTTTATATTTATTTTCACCGTTGTATGGTTATGATTTCCCATATTTAATGCTTTTACATTAAATATTGGGATCATAACCGTACAAAGATGGAAATAAATATAACCGTTGTATTAACATAATCGATCTAACAGTGAAATAGACAGGTAGTAACTTAGTTGGTTATTACGATATCCTACCCCTTTAATTTCTCTCTTTCTATTTTATTTTTCCATGAGTTTTTTTTTTCTCCTCCACCTTCATTATCCAAACATAACACCTAACAACATATGTCTCTATTCCAGACCCATCATTTGCATCTACATACTGATTCATCTCCTCTCAAGCCTCAATCTCCATTATTGGAAGTTGGAACATTTGTATTTTCATTCTTCATCGGTCTAGTTGAGTCATAGACCCATCCAACTGCCAGCTGCTCGCAAGTCGCGTTCCATACCAGACCTCAATCTATACGTACTTAACTTATTGGGTGTCCACCCTTTATTCATTTTCTGGATCCGCCACTGGGTTGGGGGCATCGCCCGCGAAGATTTTTTTTTTTAAGAAAATTTTAAATGTATTAGAAAAAATATAAACAAGAAAAGAAAACTTTAATTTAACATTAAAAAAATAATAATCAAGAGTCAACTAAGTTGTTACAATAGAACAATCACAAAACCATTTTTTGATTCTTCATTCCTTGAAAATATTGCATTATATCTTCATCATCAATCTTATCAAATATATCACGTTCAACATAAGTTAGCATGCATGCGTTAAACCAATCATCACTTATCCGATTGCGCAACTTATCCTTAACAAAAGTCATTGCAGAAAAAACTCGCTCAACATTAGTTTTTTTAAAATATTAAGAATATTTGTGTAATAAAAAATCCAAAATAAATTTTAAAACAGAGATTTAATCACTTAATATCTATGAGCTTCTGAACTAAAAAATTGAAAGAAGTTACACAAACTAAAAAACTTTAGTCTATCAGCGTCGTAAAGCTCGTAAGTTGTTCGATCTTACGGATAAAAAAATAATAAAATAGATAGAAGGAGGTGAGGGTCACGCGGCAGTTCAAGGAAGAGATTGTGATAATGTGTCCTTATTTTTCACCCACCCTTTTGAGAGAAAAAAAAAATCCTCAAATCTTTGTGTCTGGGAACGGTCACCAATGTCTGTCCGCCACTGGGTGAGAATATGTGTTCGAATTTTCTCAATACCATCTTTGGGAGGGATTTAAAACCTTAATCCTGGACTCGCCCCGAATCAAATTAATTGAGAAGCAATGAACCAGTTGAAATATTAAAAAAAAAATGCAAATAGGACAACAATTGAAAAAGAAAAGCAAACAAGGAAATTAGAAGAACATGATGGACAACTGAAGTGTTTAATCTTTTTTGTCATTTACCATACTTAGGCCAAACATAGTTATCATGAGATCGATTCGGTTCTTGTAACATGTTAAGTGAATAATAATCTATATGTGCCATGGCCCATGTGCGTTGGATCTTTTCTTTTCTAGTTATTTTGGGTTGTGTTTGAAATGACTAAAATAGGAAAATGATTTGATTCTTTTTAAAAGTAAATAGAATTGGTTGAATTTAGGAATTGACTCTCATGTTTAGAATTACTTATAAAAAAGAATTTGAATTGGTTTATAAATTAATTTTTACATTTGAAACATACTAAAGATGAATAGAATTCATTTTGTTTTAATAATTTTGCTTCTTTTGGTCATAAATAGAAATATTTTTTTATTGTCCTTAATTAATTAAAATAAGAAAAATGAATAAATTAACAGAGTCAAAATCGTCAATTCAGTTAATTAAATGTAAAATAAATCAAATCTAACAAAACCAAATTAATTTATATTAATAACAAATACAAATCAAATCAATTATCAGGATTTGTAATTTCAAACATGCTTGCTATTGATTTTTTTTTTTTTCATTTTACTGTTTAGACAAGGTTCGATTTCATAGTTCATGGTGTGAAAATAAACATTTCACAAGTGTAATTTAATTTGCGTATTTATCTTTTCATAGTCTATTAATATATTTAAATGATATGAAAGTTATAACACGACGCACTATGAGTTGCTAATTAGCCAGTAAGTTTCACTTTTTTTTTTTTACGATCAAAATTTTATAAGATTGAGTTATAAAGAATTTTAATAGAATTTATAAGATTTGAAAGGATAATATTAATTTATAAGATTTGAAAAAATATATGAATTTTTAACAAACATTCAAAATTACAAGAGTACGTCAATAAAAAATAACAAAAAAATAAATGATATTAATGAAAAAAAGTAAAACCTAATATATTTTTCTCCATTAGTAACTTGATGTCCTACTAAGCAGCAAGTCTCCAAATATCTATACTAGCCCTCCACGCATTAGCATCTTCTCGTTCATGCTCTTGAGTTTGACTAATGGATTGAAAATTATATTCTTTATTTGGTATCAGAGCTATATATACAAGACCTATACTTTTTTTTATTAAAATAATTCAAAATTTGCATACAGAACCTAAATTTTGTTTGGAATTTTTTATTATTGATCTTAGAAACCTTGAGATTTTTGTTTTACATGATGAGAGTTTTCTAACCATATATCATATGTATGTTTTTATTGAGTATTTTAAGAAAACTTTGAATCTGAATTTCTGAGTTTTATTACATGAAAATTTAAAAAGTTTCTCAAATTATTTTCTATCAATACTTTGAAACCTTAAATTGTTTAAAATCATTTCCTATGAAGAAATTTCCTTCATAAATGTATTGTTATGAAACATGGGGTTCATATTATGGAAGTTTCAATCTTTCTTTAAATCGATATCGTTTCACTGATATAAAACGAAAATTGGTTTAGGGGTTTTTGTTTCCTTGTTGTTTTTCCACTGTTTTATGTTGTTTTTAATACAAAAATCATACATTTTTGTGTCAAGAAAAATCGTGACTCATAACTTGAAAAAATATTTTTTAAGCTTTCACAAGATCTCAAAAAGATGTTATTTTTAAGTGAATTAGATTAGAATATTGTTAGGTTATTGGTGTTGGGTTGTTCTGTGATGAAAATCGCTAAAAAATCTGCTATTTTTTGAGCTTTGCCGAAGCTCCCATGGCGAAACTCGGGTGTGAGCCATTGCAATAGAGAAATATCAAGAAATCATAGGGGTTATGGTGAGATTGTGAGGGAGGCATTATATTTAGGGTGCGCATGACAACCTTCACAGAATCAATCTTTTTTTTTTTAATTTTTGTTCCCGGAACATAAATGGATAGAAAACTCGTTTGGTAAAATCAGTTTATTTTTTTTGTTCCCGGAACGAACCGGATTAATTTTTGTGCTGGGGAACAGAAAAAAGAATCAGAAAATATCTATTTTTTTGTTCCCGGCCACAAAATGAGAAACACTTATCTCTCTTAATCACTTTCCATCTCTACCACCATCACACCACCACCATCATCCCAACACGACCACCGCCACCATCCTCGTCGCCGCCGTCGTACCACTAGTGCTGTCGTGATCACCGCCACCACCACCACCTCCACCCATCCCTACCACCATGCCACCATCATCACCACTACAACTACCACCGCTGCAACCACCACCACCACTATCACTATCACCGTCACCGTCACCACACCATCACCACCACCGCCATCAACCACCACCACTATCATCGCAACCACTGCCGCAACCGCAACCTCAACCATCACCATCACCACGCCACTGCCACCACCGCCATCGCCACCACAGCACCACCACTGTCACCAACCACCACTATCATTGTTGCAGCCACCACCGACACCAGTGCCATCAACCACCACCATCATCGTCACAGCCACTACCATGACCACCACCATTACACCATCCCCGCCACCACCACCACCACTATCACCTACCACGATTGCCACCGCCGCAGCCACTGCCACCATCTCCATGATGCCATCACAACCACCACCATCATGCCACCTCTACCATTGTCACCAACCACGATCCCCACCACCATTGTCGCAGCCACTGCCGTCATCTCCTCCACCACTACCACCACCACAACGCCACGGCTACCATCACCACCACTGTCACCAACCACCACTATCATTGCTGTAGCCACCACTGACACCTCCGCCGCCGCCACCAGCCGTCACCACCATCGTCACAACTCACAGCCAATACTGTCACCACCACCACCATTACACCACCACCGCCACTGTCACCTACCACCACCTCCACCGCCGCAGCTCTGCCACTGCGACCACCACCACCATCTCCATGATGCCATCACAACCACCACCACCACCATGCCACTGCTACCATTGTCGCTGCCACCAATGCCACCAACCACCATCTCCACCACCATTATCGCAGCCACTGTCGTCACCTCCACCACCACTACCACCGCCACCATCATTACCACCGCCGCAGCCACTGCCGTCATAACCACCATCACTATCTTTACCACGTCACTGCCACCACCACCATGCAACCCCCGCCACCACCACCACACCACAACCACACCATATGAAAAGGAAATTGATGATCTGAGATTTTTTTATATTTAATAGGAATAATTTTTTTATATTATTTGTTGTGTTATCAAACGCAATTCTCATTCTCGGAATAAAAGTATAATATGTTATCAAACACATTTTTTTTCTCAGAAACTATTCCAAGGAACAGAAATAGAAAATAATTGTTTCTTTTTAAAAACAGTGCTAGGGGATAGAATGGTTCTCACTAAAAAGTCTCACAAAATTCACACCAATAGAAAATTCACTAAAATCGTCAGATTTTTAAATACCATAAGATTATTTTTTCTTTGTTTAAAATCTTGATTTAATACTATCGGATTTGGACGTACTTTACAATAATTTTTTAAAATTTTAAGTGAATACCACGTGACTTTTTTTCAATCCTTTAAAACTTTGATTGAATACCAGTGCATTTTTTTTTGTGTTCAAAAAAAATCCATTAAAACCCTTTAAAATCTCAATCCAATATGCCCCTTAATTTATATTAAGAGTAAATACCCTATTGAGTCCTCAACAAAAAATACAGAACTCATTTTAATCCCTTGGAAGAAAAAAAAGTCGATTCCTCTAAAATTTCAATTCTTTGAAATTGTGATCTCTTAGAAATTCAAAGAAGACTCACATTAGTGCCTCAAATTTAAAAAAGACTAATATAGATAAAAAAAATTTTAAGTGATTAAAATGGATTCCGTATTTTTTTGTTAAAGACCAAAATGATATTTACTCTTATATTAATAACAAATACAAATCAAATCAATTATCAGGATTTGTAATTTCAAACATGCTTGCTATTGATTTCTTTTCCATTTTACTATTTAGACAAGGTTCGATTTCATAGTTCATGGTGTGAAAATAAACATTTCACAGAAGTAATTTAATGTACGTATTTATCTTTGCATAATCTATTAATATATTGGGTTTTATATGAGTTATGTTGTAGGAAAAGTGATTATGTTATGTTATAGAGATTCGTTTTGCGTGCCAGAATTTTTTTTTTTTTGCTGCGGGCTCCACAAAATGTTGTGAGTGTAGAAAAATTTTTGTGGTCATATTAAATGATAGATGATAAATCCTAATATATTTAAAAGATATAAAAGTTATAACGCGACGCACTGTGGATTGCCAATTAGCCAGTAACTTATATTAAATGATTTAGGAACTATTCGATGTTGAATTGTCAAAAACTCGCAAACTCATAAATTTTTGGATAAAAGTTAAATATACTCATGTGGGAGCTAACAAATTAGACTATGACACGCGAGTCGATCCGTGACACGGCATGAAAATTAGTATTCGAGTTAACGAACAAATAAACTCGTGTCGTGTTGGGAAAAAATGACCAATCAAAAATTCGTGATGTGTTAAATTCGTATCGACCCGTTTTAACCATAATTTGTGAGTCATTCATGTTGTGTTATGTGAATTTGCAAAATAATTCATGTCTTAGTATTCATGTTGCATATATTCATATCTAGTCGTATGAACCCATTTTGCTTGATGCTGTTTCAAACGACTGAATCCTTACATCAACATAACAACATTCTAAATTAAGACAAGCCACGAGAAATTTCCTCTCACTAATTCCGAATTCAATTCATGGCCTAAATTCACCGTACTAAACTGAATTCAATTTTTGCTTGCACGTGCGTGTGGTTAGAAACTACAAAACCTTAAACAAGTTAACTTCAACCAAAACACAATCTATTTCAGAATCCAATGAACTTCAAACCCATGAACTATCAACCCCATGTTCAATTTTAGCTTCCTAACAAAAGATGGGTGAATCAAATTAACAGCTCTCTAAATAAAGTCTTAAAAATTTAGGCATCTCACTTGTTCAATGTGTCTTATAAATTGCAACATCAATCACCTATTCACACAAGAAAAATAATAATTAAAAACTGGAAATATGGCCTCAAAAATGAGAAGCTCTACCATTCAAGTGGGTCTCATAGTTATTCTCGTAACAGCTAGTGTTGTTTTATCCGATGACAATGTGCCAATTCCAGCTGACAAGGCCCAAGTGAGAACATGGTTCAATAACAATGTGAAACCCATGGCACAAAGCAAGGGCTTGGACCCTGGACTAGTTGCTGCAGAGGCTGGTGCTAGGGTTGTTAAGGTCATGCAAGATGGCAGTGGCAATTTCAAGACCATCAATGATGCCATTAAGAGCATCCCTATTGGAAACACAAAGCGTGTCCTTATCTACATTGGAGGAGGAAATTATCATGAGAAAATCAAAATTGAGAGGACAAAGCCTTTTGTCACATTGTATGGGGCACCAGGGAACATGCCAAACTTGACCTATGGGGGCACTGCACAACAATATGGCACCGTTGACAGTGCTACATTGATTGTTGAAGCAGATTACTTTGTGGCTTCTAACATCATAGTCTCGGTTTGTATACACTATCTACCTTAAAAACAAAAAAAGGGCCGACCCAGTTCAAATACCCACTTCGTGAGTGTCTGGGGAAGGGAATACTCTAGGCAGTCTTTCCCCTGCTTTTTGCAGAGAGACTGATTCGAACCCGCGACCTGACACACCACGGCAAGCAAGCTTACCGTTGAGCCAAGCCGGCCCTTCATCTACCTTATAAACAACATTAACCAAAATAAAAGCCAAATACTTTACCATTTGATTTTGGACTATTTCTTATGATTATTTGTGTTTTTGGCTTTTTGTAAATTTGATGGTATAGAATTCAGCACCAAGACCTGATGGAAAGAGGGCAGGAGCTCAAGCGGTTGCGTTGAGAATTTCTGGTGACAAAGCAGCGTTTTATAATTGCAAGTTTTTTGGATTCCAGGACACAATTTGTGATGATAGGAATAGGCATTTTTTCAAAAACTGCTTAATTCAAGGCACTGTGGATTTTATTTTTGGAAGTGGGAAGTCACTATATTTGGTAAATATAATTTTTCATGAACTGCAATATTTGTATCCGTTTCATTCAATTTGTGATTGTAGTAACTAATGGGGATTTATTTTATGATGCAGAACACTGAATTGAGAGTGCTTGGTGACAAGGGGATGACAGTGATAGTGGCACAAGCAAGAAAAAGTGAGGCAGAGGACAATGCCTACTCATTTGTGCATTGCCATATTACTGGAACAGGAACTGGCACATACTTGGGAAGAGCATGGTTTTCTCATCCCAAAGTGATCTTTGCTTACACCACTATGAGCAGTGTTATTAATAAAGCAGGGTGGAGTAACAACAATCACCCAGAATATGACAGGTAGCTTGCTAATTCAATTCAACATGAGTAATCATTCTGTTAATCTCTGCATTTATAACTATATACTTAACATGTACCTCCATGAGTAATATGTGAACAAATATAATTAAGTAGCATTATCCATTATACTAGTCATCTTTTTTATATAGATTTGTGCCACATTGACCATTAGACTCAAAACATTACTCCAACATTTGACATTGCTGTAAAATCCATCATCATATTATAGAAACATAATACGAGTGCATGAGCATAATGTGATTAATTCGTGACATTATTATGTGCAGATCTGCACATTTTGGAGAGTACCAAAACAAGGGACCCGGTGCAGATGTCAGTGGGCGTGCCAAAATCACAAAGAAACTAAGTTTTCCGGAGGTCAAACCTTACATAACGCTTGGCATGCTTCAGGCCTCCAAATGGCTACTTCCTCCTCCAAAAGTCTAATTAATTACCAAATTCGTCTATGTACCACGAAGAAAGGTCCTGCACCCCACACTTGAATGGGTGGTGACTTGGGAAAAGGAAGTTCCAATTAATTTCTTGTTTAGGTTTTAACATTTGATCCTTAGATGTGGTCCTTGTAACCTTAATACACGAGTGGTGGTGCGTTCAGGCGTTCTTGCGCACTGTCATTGCACTCTCCAAAAATGTAATAGAAAGCTTATGGTTTTAGGTAGCTTCTTAGGACATAAAACAATCAATATACATATAAGCAGAAAATGCCAATAGGAAATGTATGTTATATTTCTTAAATTTATTGTGCATTACTTCAACAATTGGTTTAACAAAAACTTTACTCAATCACAAAAAAAGAAAAGTTAAAAATTATATGCATCTTCCCCAACAGAAAAGAAATATGTTATAAATATGGGTAAAGGATCTCTCTGGTGAAAGGAGATAAGTTATATCCAGTGAGATCAAAATGACGTCGTTTTGTGTAGAAATCAAGGTATTTTTATAATTATAATATATTGCAGGGTTATATTTGTCTTTATCATTATAACTTTTTAATCTTATAACTTAAAACGACATCGTTTTGAGCTCACTGGAGATAACTTTATTCCCGATGACCGGAGATTTTCCCTATAAATATATACTATTCAGATTTTCCATGCTTGTAACTTAACTATTCTACCGAAAAGTAATTTTCTAAAGACATATATACTGACTAATCATTTGACTTTGTTAGAGAATTGTCATATAAGCCCTAAAGGCTTACGGCAATCCTTCATTTGATCCAAAAAAAAACCAACCCAAGTTTTGCTTGTGTTCCTCCTGCTTATAAATGAAAGATTAGTAAGTATTGAACAATATATGCTTTGAGTCTCTCTTTAACGCCACTAAATGTAAAGCCCTTATACTTCTCTAGCTCAAACTAATTTCTTCAAAAATAATGAACGTTATAAAATAATCCTTTTTTACTTGTGCGTTACTTCACATAGATGATTAAAAATTCTAAGAAAGAAAAGGCATGAGGTAGAAAGGAAACATATTACAGCTCAAAGCCTATCGACAATCTTGATTCGTGGTTCATCCGTAGTTTAGATTGAGTTAGAAGTTATAAACTTATAATTGCTCAGAAGTTATAAACTTATAATTGCTCAGAAATTATAAACTTATAATTGCTCGCTGTTTCAATCTTCAGCTAAATGTGCCACAGCGTGTCATGTTAAGCTTCCTGGCTTGGCACTTCATCAATCGACAAGGTCATTTTTTTTAATTTGAAATTTTCTTTTATTAAGTTGAATGTATGGCTTAATTCTAACTGACTCTTTAAGTTATTTCTTAATGTAGATAAATTATTTACATTTTCTCCCAAAACATCATCGTTTTAGATTGAAAAATTAAAAAATTATAATGAAAAAACTATTATAACCCTAAAATAAAGTATAATTACGAAAATACTTTCATTTCCGTTCCAAAACGATATTGTTTTACGCTCAATATAAATAATTTATCTACGTTGAGAGTAGAAAAACTGAACCCTTTATTTATCATATTAACATTTAGGTTTAGTATAATTCATTGGGATAAGATATTGTGACACACAAATAATGTTACGCACAATGTTACGACCACATCTTAACCGTTGATTTCCACCAATCAACGGTTATCATTTTTCAAATCAAATTCATTAATTAATTATTAATTCGCAATAAATGATAACTGTTGATTGACGGAAATCAACGGTTAAGATGTGGTCGTAACATTGTGCGTAACATTATTTTTGTCGCAATATCCTATCCCTAATTCATAATGTTCTATTTTTTCTAACCTTGATTTAGCTTATGACATTTTATTTTTATTTGGTTCATTTCTATTCTATATTTTTTGTTCTAAAATTATCATATTGAGAATGGTTTTATTTAAAGCTAAGGATATTTATTTACCAAAAAAAAAGCTAAGGATATTTCAATGTTTGTCTCTAATTTGTCTTTTCAAAATTACCATAATTAGTTACTCGTTAACATATTTGTATATGAGATAGAATATTCTACCTTTTTTTTTTTTTTTGCCTATCTTACCTACTCATATTTAATATCATTGGATTAGAATCTCACTCTTTTTCTTTTCTCTGGAGATTCTAATTCAATGGTATTGAAAATGAGTAGGTAAGATATGTACAGGAAAAATAAATAAATAGAATAATATATCCCTTTATGAATAGGTAAAGTAGGCAAGATAAATATAAAAAAATTTATAAATTATTCTTATTCATCAATTACATTCAACTTCAAACAACCCTTATTATTATTTCTCTTCAACAGAGTAGCATCCATCTAAATTCCATCCTTTGAAATTATGTACCCTAGAAAAGTCACAAGGTTAGTGAGGAATTAGCACTTCCTCATCCATCTTAGCACCATCCTTTGTAATGATGTACCCCACAAAAGTCACGTAGTCAGTGAGGAAGAAACACTCCTTCAAGTTGGCATACAACTTCTGCTCTCTCAAAGTCTCGAGTACTTTCCTCAAGTGCAGTAAATGTTGTTCAACAGGGTAATTATATATCAAGATATCATCGTAGTAAATAATTGTTTATGAATGTAAGTCTTTAATAATGTAAATTTAGTACTGTTAATATAAAGATATCATACAAAGGGGAAAAATAGTGATCATGAATTTTAATTCAAGGAGCTTAGATTGTCTGTTGGTTTTGGAATTTAGATAGGTGATGCATTTTATAGATATGTACATCTGATTTAGATGATGTGTAGTGTTGTGTTGAATTTGGATGTATAAAAATGAAATAGATGGATGATAATCCACGTGCAAAGGTACACATTTATGATGGGTAAGGTTAGAGTGTGGTGGTGGGAAATTAAAAATTGGCCCAGCACAATTCATGGCACAAGAATTGGCCCAGGTCAAGAGATTACTATTTTTCTAGCGTGATTTCAGGAAAAGCCCAACTTCCCTTGCAACTTGAATTAAGTTAGCCCACAAATTGTCATTTTAAAGCTCTAATCGTATGGTTTTAAGTAGAGGTGACAAAACGTATCATGACCTGACCTTGTGAGTCGTCATGCGACACGACAAGTCAAAATATGAGTTGTGTATGGGTTTGGATAAATGACATGAATAATTATCTTCCACAATTTCTTGTTTCTTTTGTCCAAAAAATAAAAATAAAAAGTTTAATTTTTAATTTTTGGTGATTCTGAGATAATCTGTTACGGGTCACGTGTTAACCTGTTATTTTATTCAGTTTTCCTTATTATTTTTACTTCTTTTTTAGAAAAAAATTAAAAATTTTAATTTTTGTGGGTCAACCCATGTGACTCGTGTAACTTCCCGTATATACCCACATTATTATCATATTATAGTATTAAGCGTAGCTCAATTAAATGCGGAAGCTAACTTTTTCTTTTCAATTATGACGTCATCATTATTAACCAAGTTGATTACTTAATCATTTTCAAAACATTGCCTATATGTAAATTGCAATAAAGAACTAACTGAATAACCTCATATATAGATGTCTATCTAATCACGGAACTACAACACGTAGTCTGGACAATAATTCTGATACATTAGACACCTCAAGTCTAAATAAGCAAGGCATAGTCAGTGTGGCATGGACAACCCCATGCCCATCAAATAAGGCAACAAAGCCCGACATAATCTCAGCTCAATAAACAATATAATGAAACTAAAACATGGTCAACACTCAAGCATATCAGCATAAACATCGTGTATATCAACTCAGCTCTGGCCTTCTGCTGTCAGAGGTCTCAACCCCTGAGGTACCTGAACCTGAAAATGTGCCCCAAACGAAGGATGAGATCTCTAAAAAGAAATCTCAGTAAGACAAGGGGTCCTCAAGGATCTCTCCACCCCAAGCTCACTTACATGTGTAATATAAGTTCTAAAATAGTAAAACAGTATAAGTTCCAAAATCTGTGCAATGCAGCATATAATCATGTCATGTGTGTCAGAATCCTACTGGACAGAGAACATACAGGAATTACATACGTCTGCAACCTACAGTAATACAAGACGCTACTTGTACCCACCCACAGAATCTCCATCTTGTATGACGCTACATACTCAGGCTTACCGTCTAGGTGGAATACCATATGCATATCATAAGGCACCTGCACTTTAATAGTTCAATAGTATTTCAATAAATCATCATTTCATAACAGCACATCTTGCATATAAACCATCCCTCCATGAGGTATTGTGGAACCAACAATGGGCAAAATCAAGGACACGAAAGCTTACCTCGCAAGCTAACAATCAAAAGCCAAAGTCCACAATAGCCGAAGGTCCACAAACAGCACAATCACAATCTGTTTAGACCAACAATCATATCAACATTCATTATCTACACAGTGGCGGAGCCAGACCAAAATTTTAGGTGGTACCAAAAAATTTTAACATATCAAATTAGTAAGATATTTATCGTAATTATACAAATTAATCAAAAAAAAAATTATTATGAATTCTAGCATAGTTATTTAAATTGTGTATTAAATAATATCACATAACATTCAAAATTCAAATGAACAACCGTTAATGATTATGGGTTCGCTTTTTCTACAGTCATTGTAGATAAGTTATCTGCAGTAAGCCCGATACGACGTCGTTTTGGGATGGAAATCATGGTGTTTTTGTAATTTTAATTTATTCTAGGATTATTATAGTCTTTATAATTATAATTTTTTATTTTTTAATCCCAAAATGACGTTATTTTGAGAGTAAATGCAGATAATTTATATGCATTAAGTGCAGAAATATTTTTCTGAATGATTATATATCAAAGCAAATATATAAAAAAGCACTAACCTTTTGGGTAAGCATTTCAAACATAAGAATTTCACTTTCCTCCCATAGCATGATAAGTAATGAACCAAGCATTGTCATAAGAATATGAAAACACACAAATATAATATTTTTCTATAAATCTCACTTTTTTTTGGAGATAATAAATCTCACTTTATAATTGAGATATTAACTATAAATTAAAGTATACAGACAATCTTTAGAGTCAAAGGATTCTTCTTCATTATACTTTTCTATTTACAAAATATATTTTTGTTTGATTCCTCAATCCTTTCATTTCGTAAGCCATTGCTATTTCGATCAAAGTCTCGCAGAGCTAGCAAGTTGTGCAACAAGTCAGATGAAAAAATGAGCAAGAGAGAGAAATCTGATTGCAATTGTAACTCATAAATTTGGACTTTGAAAGTGATTTTAATTTACGGGTCAGATAAAAGGATTTGGGTATTGAGTTTTTTTTTTCTGATTGAAAAACATAAACATAATTATATTTATTTAGGTGGTGTCAAATTATAAATTTAATCTTTGTTAATTATAATTTATTATATATTTACATATAATAAATGAATTTTTTTAAAACCAAGCAGGTGCCAAGGCACCTGCTGGCATAGGAGTGGCTCCGCCACTGTCTCTACAAGTTCATGACATAACGACAATATTTCCTTTTACATTTCATGTCATTAGGCATCTCCCAAAGCCAAAAGCCCTTAATCCATTTGATTCTGACTTAGTTCCATTATTACAGATGTTCACATTAACCAATCATGGGTCCACAAACCTAATATACCATTCTGTATGAACAGAACAGTGATCAACTCGAAATTCCTAGAATATCCGGATATATGTCGTGTTCATATTCGGATATCCATATCCGGATATCACCATCCCCATATCCGGATATCATATCCGGATATTTCGCGACAGAATGCAGTTTCTGCATTTTGCGAAGATATCCATACAAGACTCAATCTTTAACACATATTAACGTCCAAGCATGCATTTTTATACACATTTAGGTTAATGTTCATGTTAGTTACCTATTCATCTCTTTATACATGTCAAGCTCAACTTTTATCAAAGAAACTCATGATCAAAGATTCAAGAACATACCCCAAAGCTCAAAACAGAACACAAGGTGCTCTTGGAGCTCTTTATGCAACTCCCAAATTTCTGACTTCAAGGACCAGAAAAATAGCTATCAAGCAAGGTCCTTTAACAATCAAAATGGCTCCTTGAAGCAACACAACCCAAGAAAAAGACTCCCATTCTATCAAAATAGTGAAGTCAACTCATTAATCTCACCACACAGAGGCTAAAACTCATAATGTGTAGCCACACCTCCTCACAAGGCTAGCTCTCACTCATCAATGGTGCATTGGTGAAGGAAAAGTGAGGAAAGGTTATCACTTGGGGAAGTTTTTGAAGAGAAATGGAGGTGGCAAGCTAGGAGAGCACAAGGCTTCAGAAATGGAGGCACGCAACATGTATAGAATCTGGCCTAGGAACACGTGCCCTCATATTTATAGTCTAATTAAGTTTAATCTCTCTGTATTAACCTTAATAGCTCCCTTAATCATTATAATACCAAACTTTAGATTCTAAACCTAGCCATTTTTCTAGGATTTGTCATGTTTTTATTATAATTTTCGCAGCACTTTGCCGGTACTCGTTTTTACATAGCCAGTATCAGTCCTTACGCTTGTTCTCATTCTTTCGACTCCAAAATTGACATACTAGTCCTAGATATTATTCTAGGAATATTCATACACTTATTATAATTTTTCGGTATACTTCATCGGTACGCACTTATACCGTGAAGCAGAACCGGTATCTGAACTTTTCATCAGAAAAGTGAGTTTCAATGTTATTAAACCCTTGTGATAATTATTCTTACCTTATATTTATTTAAGGTCAATCATGGAATTATTTCCTATTTTCATAATTAATCATCTAAATTCCTAATTTGACGGTGCAGGTTCTTACAAATTGCGATCCGCAGTGAGTAGTGTTTGGATTATACAGTTTGACCCATGAGTCAGACCTTCACACGACACGAATTTCAACCCCACCCTTAATTTCAAATGAATCGAGTTTCACTTTCAACCAAAAAATAAAAGAAACTTGATTTATTTATTTTTTATATTTTTCTATAATAAAATATTTTCTTCACAGGATGTTAGTACTTAGTGGTGACCCTGTATTCAAAACGCTAATTTAAGTATAAAGTTTTTTTGTGAAAACTATGGAACTCTTGTTGCATAGTAAAAGATTTTCAATATTACTAAGGTATTAGCAACTGCACCCCAACAGAGTAAAACAGAGACAATACCTGGTTCAATCACCACAACTAGCATCTGAATTTAGATAACCAGCATGAAAACTTGAAAGGAAAATTTATAGAATGAAATTAAGAAGGAAAGATAGCATTCAAAATTGTGTTTACCCAAAATAATCCTAGGAAAAAAAAAGTTGAATCATGCTCGTAAGTGTAATGATTACCCAAAATTCTATCATATTTGAAACCGACATTGTGGATCAAAACAACACAAAAGTGTAATTAATTCCAGTGTATCAATAAAAATAAGCAATGAAAATGGGTATAATTGCGGATCACTTATATATATCCACACTCATGTCCAAAGGCTACACTCGGCCCAAGACAAACAAAATTACCTCGAACTAATTCAAAGATTATGAAATGGGTTGAAGACACTACAATTAAATGGGTTTATCGGCATTTCATATTTGAATTTGCAAGATAGTTATTTAGGTTAGGATTAATTATGATTATATTAGAGGTAAGAATTAGGGATAATAATAATAATATAATATTTGATTTATATTTAGGATTATATTAGAAATAATAATTAGGGATAAGTATAATATAATAATTGAATTAAGTAAATATAATTAAAGTATTATATTGTCCTTATCCCTAATTTTTAATTCTAATAGAGTAGCAACTATTTCATATTTTAGATTAGGATTGATATTATCTAGTTATCTGATTAATAATGGTTAATATGCAAAGACTCTCAACTCTATATGTATATTGATGGAATGAATGAATAAAGTCAGGAATAAGTTTCATAATTCTTTCTCCTTCGCTTCTTTACTCCCTATTTTCATTCTACACGAGTGACAACTGGTACTTAATTCTTTCTCCTTCACTTATTTACTGCCTTGTATCTATTGTTGTGACCATTGATTAACTAGGCTAAGGGTCTAGTGGCTATCGAATAATAATCATCTTATTATTATTATTATTATTATTATTATTATTATTATTATTATTATTATTATTATTATGTTGCTATATCATCATTATTTAATTAATGAATAATGATTATATACTTATATGTAAAGACTCTAAACTGTATAAATCGAGAGCACTTTCACTATGATGGGGGTATTGACCATTGGGTACGACTAGAGATTTTACACTATGTGAGTACATAGTGTAAAGTACTAAAGTTGTTTTTTTTTCTCTCTTCAGAAAAATATCAGCTGATGTGTCGCACTCCCATTGGTCTGTTGGGCTTACGGGAGTACTAAAAATTTTCCTCTATACATCGATGGAATGAATTAATAAATCGATGCATCTAAGATTGACTTAAAAATATCCATGTGTGCTTGTGTGTGCCATTTTGGACTTTTTATGTTTATTCCATAGTTTAGGACTTTTTTGGTGTTTTAGGTTTATTTTCATTTTATTTTGTTATGCCTATTTAAGGCATGGAGAACCCTATTCTTATTTGGTTAACAAAATTCAGAAAAAGAAATAGTTTTTTTCGCAATAATTAGTTTTAGTCTTTCTTTTTGTTTAGCCAATGGGTTGCTACTTTGGTATAATTTGGTAATCAGAGTTCCAGTTGTCACATAAATGGCTGAATGGAACAATGGAAGTCGAGGTTGTGGACGACGGGGTCGAGGCGACAACGTGGTAACACCCTTGACGATGATGGCGAACAACTACACATCTACACTCGAGACGCCATAATTGTAGGTGCAATAGCAAAACAAGGTAGACAAATTCAAGAACTCGAACAATTATTTTCCCTAACACAATTGAAAGATCAGATGAAGGAAGGGAGACTAAAAGATCATCTTATGTAGAGGAAAAAAGTGAAAACCCATTATGGAACCAGAAGCGATATGGACAGTCAACTTAGCAATAAATGTTTTTTTTGCTAATAGGGGGTGAAGATTGAGATACCAAAATTCGAGGGTACCATTCATCCAGATGAGTTTATCGACAGGCGACACACCTTCGAAAAGGTCTCTGACATCAGAGACTTGACAGAAGACCAGAAGGTCACTGTCTATTATGAATCTAAAGAAGAGAAGAACAATAAGTATCCATTCTTTGTTAAGGTCCTATCTATGATGAGTCCGATGAAAAGCAAGATGTTGAGAATCTCGTTATAGATGCTCCAGTATATGATGAGTTCCATATCTATGATAAGTATGATATGGAGCAAGACGATGAGAATGCAGAGGCGGAAGAAATTCCTTATAGTGACTATGGTGGAAAGCCAAACATATCTGACAAAAAAGAATTTCTATCCAAAGATGTCATATAGAATGATCCTTCATTCAAGAAGTCTTGAATTTGCAAGCAATATTATGAATTTGGGCACAACGGGCATAACAACCTCATGCTCCACCGAGATAAAGATTTAACTTTTGGCATAAGTTTAATTGGAGATCGTCAAGGGGGAAATGGGACTTGATGTTACATTAGGCAGAATTTTTCTATGATGGATCACAGATGCGATCAATGAACTAAACTGCAAGCAATAGTTATTTTGGGATAGTCTATGACTTTTGTTCACTTACTTCCTTAGAACTCACATTATTTCTAGTTCCCAAATAGTTTATTTCAAATGCAGAAGAACATTCCAAGTATATCAAATAATTTGATTCACAAGTCCTACCCTTAATTAGAGAATTTGGTGATATTGTACCAGAAGAGTTGCCACCTGAGTTACCACCCGAAGAAATTGATAGCAATGCAGGCGAAGCAGATTCGAGGGCGAATCCTTTCTTAGCAGGGGAGGACGATGCACCTAAGATTGACTTAGAAATATCCACATGTGCTTGTGTGTGTCATTTTGGGATTTTTTCCATAGTTTAGGGCTTTTTGGGTTGTTTTGCCAATTTAATGTATGGAGAACTCTATTGTTATGTGGTTGTTTTTGGTTAATAAAATTTAAAAAAGAGCAATGGTTTTTTCTCGCAACCCTTGTTTTTAGTCTTTCTTTCTGTTTAGCCAATTGATTGCTACTTCGGCATTATAGGCCGAGGAAACACCCTTAACGACGATGATGAACAACCGCACATCTACAAGCGAGATGCCATAATTGTAGCTGCAATGGTCGCTACGAGATAAACAAATTCAGGAGCTCGAACAGAATTGCATTCATAAGTTCTACCCTTAATTAGGGAATTTGGTGATATTGTGTCAGAAGAGTTGCCACCTGGATTACCACATAAAGAACTTGAAATCAATGAAGACGCAGATTCGAGGGAGAATCTTTTCCTAGAGGAGGAGGATGATGCACCTGAGCTTATTGATTTGGATTAGGCTCAAATTTGGATAGCCAAATCGAAGTGGGCTTCTGAGAAATACTCGTCGCGTTGCCATGGGCATCAACAATTTTGGGCATTTTTATAGTTTATTCCATAATTTAGGGCTTTTAATAATTGTTAATTATTTTTCTTTTTGTTATTCTTACATTATGTTAGAGTGTGTGTTAATTGTGCATTTTCTCCTTTAATTGCGCCTGATTATAATTATAATTATTTTTGTTATTTTTTTTGCCTATTTAAAGCTCAGAGAACCGTATTGTTATTTGGTTATTTTTGGTTAATAAAATTTAGAAAAGAAAATTAATATTTTCTCACACATCTTGTGTTCGTTCTTCTTTCTATTCAGCGAATTGATTATTGTTTCGACATTATAATGTGAGAAATTAGTTTCACAATTCTTTCTCCTTCGCTTCTTTACTCTCTATTTTCATTTTAAAATGTTGACGACATATACGTAATTCTTTCTCCTTCGCTTCCCTGTATCTATTTTTGTGACCATTGATTACCTAGGCTAAGGGTCTAGTTACTACCAAATAATCATCATTAAATTATTATTATTATTATTATTATTATTTTGCTATATCATTATTGTTTAATAATATATGCTTATCATGTTTTCGTTGATCGATTATAAATTGAGTTATGGATTTTAATATAATAGTATCGTTATACTACTTTGACGAGAACAGTAACCAGATTGTCACGTTCTTTTGCAAATTTTTTTTTTTTTTTTTTTTTTTTTGGTAATCAACAGGGGCTAAATCACCCCCAACGAAAGACAGAAACCAGAACAAGAAAAAACAATGCAGAAAATAAACCAAAAGAAACACTAAAAACTAAACTCCCGAGGATAGCACAGCATCCTAATTAGCAGCAGTGTCCCGCCCCGGATCCAGAATATCCGCAGCTAGCAGATTTAGGAGAATCTTTTGCAAATTTTTACCAGTCTGTATGATATTTTTTACCATACTGCCATGTATTGAAAGTCGGTACGAATAGTAGCGAGCTTGGTAGCTAGGGGTGTTTGGGGTTTGGATTGAATCAGTTTTGGGAGTAAAAATCATCCTATCCAATCCTTTCGGTTTGATCATGTAACCATTCGGTTTGGATTTTTTTTCAAATCCAATCCGATTCAATCCAATTTTTTTTTTTTTGGATTGGATCGGTTTTTGGTTTTTTGAAAATCTTAAAATTAATTTCATGATTGTTGTGCAAATAACATCTTTTGTATATATTGGCTTTGTATTTTTGTTTTTCAAATATAAAAGCATAAGTAAAAGATAATATAGTTTTTTTTTTTTTGGCAATGAAATATGAAGCTCTACATAGATAAAATTTTGTTGAAGAGATGTGACTAGGTTTTTTCTTGAGTTTAATTGATGGGTCAATGTGGCTTGGGTTTAAAAAATTTTGAGCTATGGTTGGGAAAAGGCACAAGTAAGTTGAGGGGAATTAATATATTGGATCGGTTTGGATTGGATCGATTTTCATCAACCCATCCGAAAACCGATCCAATCCCATTAAAATTCTTGGTTTTTATTCTCGATTTTCAGTTTTTCATTTTTTCGGTTCGGTCACCGCGGTTTGAATCGGTTGATGAACACCCGTATTGGTAGCCAATTATATCATGACACGTGGCACATTTTAGCAGGAAAAGTTGACTGGACTAAGTTCGCTACCAAGGGTGGCAAACCTTGTGTGCTATGTGGCATAATCTCGTTACCCGATCAGAATTAATGTACCAATCATAATAATAAAAGAAGAAAAGAAAACGAAGGAAATAAGCTATTTAATTAATGTATCAATTATCAATCACAATTAAGTATCAATCACCAATCACAATTACGTATCAATCACCAATCACAATTAGTGTACCAATGTAATTAACTTTTGATTGTACCAATCATAATTAATGTAATAATCACCTATCACTTCAGAAGGCCATAACTTTTGAGTCGGATATCCAAATCAGATGATTTGTATTTTATTTGACATAACTTTTTGAGATCTACACAATGACACCTTATTTGACATATTTTATCTCTCACAAACATCATCCGAATTTGTAATAATAATATCACAAATAATTAATGCACCAATCGAAATTAATTGTGATTGGTGATTGATACAATAATTGTGATTAGTGATTGGTACATTAATTAAATAATCATTTTCTTATTTTGATTGTGCCATATAGCGCACCAAATTATTGGTTACATGTCACAAAATCATTGGTTACCGAGTTCGCTATCGGTCATATCGAACTTGGACACATGGCGGTGTGTGCCACATGTCAAGAAATTATTGACTACCAAGTTCGTTACCATTCGTAATGAATTTCAACGCATGGGAGTATGACAAATTTTATGGCAGTTTGGTATATAAATTCAAAAAAACTTCGCACATTTGTCATTGTTCCCCTCTGACGCCGAGGCTCAAACGACTGAATCGGTATAATTCCGAATTCAATTAATGGCCTAGATTCACCTTGCCAAACTGTTCTCAATTTTTTGTGTGGGTAAACCGTGTTCAATTTTGGCTTAACATTTGTATGGTTAGAAACTAGAAGAATTAGAAACCTTGACCAATTCATATTCAACTAAAATACAATCTATTTCAGAATCCAATGAAATTCAAATGCGTGCACTATCAGCCCCATGTTTAATTTTAGCTTCCTAACAAAAGATGGGTGAATCAAATTAACAGCTGTCTAAATAAAGTCTCACAAATTTAGGCATCTCACTTATTCTATGTGTCTTATAAATTGCAGCATCAATCACCTATTCACCCAAGACATAAATTCAAAACAGGAAATATGGCCTCAAAGACCAGAATCTCTACCATTAAGGTGGCTCTCATAGTAGTTTTCCTAAGCGCCAATGTTGTTTTATCTGATGACGCTGTGCCAGTTCCCGCTGAAAAGTCCCAATTGAGCGCATGGTTCAATAAAAATGTGATGCCCTTGTCTCAGAGAACGAGCACCTTGGACCCTGCACTTGTGGCTGCAGAGGCTGGTGCTGTGGTTGTTAAGGTCAAGCCAGATGGAAGTGGGGATTTCAAAACCATCACTGATGCCATTAAGAGCATCCCTGTTGGGAACACCAAGCGTGTCATTGTCCACATTGGAGGTGCAAATTATAATGAGAAAATCAAAATTGAGAGGACAAAGCCTTTTGTTACATTGTATGGGGAACCAGGGAACATGCCAAACTTGACCTTTGGTGGCACAGCAAAAGAATATGGCACTGTTGACAGTGCTACATTGATTGTTGAATCAGATTACTTTGTGGCTTCTAACATCATTATCTCGGTTTGTATACTATCTACCTTAAAAACAACATTAATCAAAATAAAAGCCAAATGCTTTTATCATTTGATCTTAGGACTTTTTCTCATGATTATTTGTGTTTTTGGCTTTTTGTGAATTTGATTTTACAGAATTCAGCACCAAGACCTGATGGGAAGGCAGGAGGTCAAGCGGTTGCGTTGAGAATTTCTGGTGACAAAGCAGCGTTTTATAATTGCAAGTTTTTTGGATTCCAGGACACAGTTTGTGATGATAGGAATAGGCATTTTTTCAAAGACTGCTTAATTCAAGGCACTGTGGATTTTATTTTTGGAAGTGGGAAGTCACTATATTTGGTAAATATAATTCCATATATCTGTTTCATTCAACTTGTGTTGCACACTAAACATAACATTTTTATTTATGTTATGATGCAGAACACTGAATTGAGAGTGCTTGGCGACAAGGGGATGACCGTGATAGCGGCACAAGCAAGAAAAACTGAGGACGAGGACAGTGGCTACTCATTTGTGCATTGCGACATTACAGGAACTGGGACTGGCACTTTATTGGGAAGAGCATGGTTTTCTCATACCAGAGTAATCTTCGCTTACACCACCATGAGCAGTGTTATAAATAAAGAAGGGTGGAGTAACAACAATCACCCCGATTATGACAAGTAACTCCCTAATTCAATTCTACATATAAGTATTCTTTTACAACTCCGCATTTATAACTATATACTGAACTCATACCTCAATGAATAATTTGTGAACCAAGTATAATTAAGTAGCATAATCAATAATATAAGTTATCTGATTATATACAACCCTAAGTAGATTTATTCCACATTAACCATTAGACTCAAAACATTACTGTAAATTCCATATAAAGAACCTTGGGATATACCACCCAAAAAGCTAGTTCAAAGGGTGGGAGTGTCCAAGGTTTTATAAAGGCCACATTAGTTGCACATACAACCAATGTGGGACTATATATCTCAACATTCCATCATCATATAGAAGCTTAATGCGAGTGCATGAGCATAATGTGATTAATTGGTGACATTATTATGTACAGGAGTGCATACTTTGGAGAGTTCCAGAACAAGGGACCTGGTGCAGATGTCACTGGGCGTGCCACAATCACGAAGAAACTAAGTGAAGCGGAGGTAAAACCTTTCATATCACTTGAGATGATTGAAGGCTCCCAATGGCTACTTCCTCCTCCAACTCCCAAAGTATAATTAATTACCACATTCTTATATGTGGCCTGAAGAATTATTCTGCACCCCCACACTCTAGTGAGTGGTGAGTTAGGAAAATGAAGCTCCTTACAAACACTTGACTGCTGAAGCTGACGAGTTTTGGTGTCTTGGAATTTATTTTTATTTTTATTTTTAGTTTAACATTTGAACCTTAGGCGAGGTTGTTATAAGCTTAGATTAAGCAATACACGAGAGTGGTGCACTCGGGCGTTCGAGTGCATAGTCATAACATCCTTCCAAAAAAATTGTATATTTCCTTGGTGAATTTTCGACAAATAAAACTATTCATCGCTATATAGCAGATGATTTTATTTTTTTATTCATTGGTGATTTTTTTTATTATTTTTTTTCATTCCGGAACTCCAACTCAACATATCTAATTAAGGGTAACCAATTCTTATTCTTTATAATTTGAACCAATGATTTTTTTGTTCAATTCTTAATAACTCCTGCTTTCCAAAATCTTCAAGGGATTCAAGGAATTAAGTAAAATTTTAAACTTCATAATTGTAATGTTACATTTCATGAATTAACTTTGTAATTGTAATAAGGTTTACACGGAAAATAGTCACATAAAGAACATTCTGTAAAACAAGTATGGTGATATAAGTACAGAACCTGATTGATTTAGTATAGATTCGTGTACCATTTGGTAAAGAAATTGGTATGGGTTCAATTTTATGGATAGATGAAAATTTGGATAAAGAACAAGTTATGTGATCTGTTGCACTTGAATCTAGAACCCATCCTTTGATCATGTTACCTGGTTTAATTTTTGCATTAAAGGCTTATGCTTGTATCATATTAGTCATATGACCAGAATGTTCTCCTTCCTTCTATCTCTTAAGAAGATCCATCAATTCTTGATATTGATTTCTTGTAATCTTTATATCTGAAGACTGTTCTTGATTCTCAAAGATACTTGTATCTGAATCTTGAGATTCTTGATTCACCATATTAGCAGCATGTGAATCTTTAGCTGATCTGCATTCTGGTGGAAAACCATGCTTAATATAACATGTATCCACTGTGTGATTTGTACGTTTGCAATGAACACATAATTTATTTCCACGTCCTCCATTGAATCTTTCACCATTAAATCGTTCACCATTTCCTCCATTGAATCTTCCATTATTGAATCTATCAACACGATTACGAAATGCATGTTTTTGTTGTTCAGCCATATTGACAGTAACTTGACTTTCAACCAGTTCAATTGGATTAATTCCAAGATTCAATCGCCTTTCTTGCTGCACTATCAAAGAAAAGGTTTTGTTAATATTTGGAAGTGGTTCCAGTAGCCTTACCTGTGCTTTAACATGATCAAATTGCTCATTTAGTCCTTTGAGAAATCTGATGACATAATCATGTTCTCTGATCTCCTTCACTTGATTAAATGCTCCACAAACAAATGTTGGAATTGGTTCTAAACTTTCGAGTTCATTCCAAACAATTTTGAGATGTGTGAAGTACTCTGATACTGTTCGATCTCCTTGTTGAACTTTTGCAACATCATCTTGCAAATCAGAAACTCTGAATATATCATTATGAGAAAATCTTTCTTTGAGATTGTTCCAAATATCAATAGCCTTATCCATCCATAACCCAGATTGGGCTATTGAGTTATCAATCGATTTATGAATCCAAGAAAGAACCATTGTATTGCATCTGTCCCATGCTAAAAACAATGGATCTTGTTCATCAGGTATCGTTAAGCTGCCATCAACAATCGTCAGCTTATTCTTGGACTTTAATGCCATTTTCATGCCTCGAACCCATACATGGTAGTTTCTCCCATTAAGAGGAGGAGATACTAATACCAATGATGGATTTTCATTTGGATTCAGATAATATTGATTGGAAGGATTAACTATGAATTCCGGAAGAATTGGGTTGGCCATGTTTACAATAACAAGAAGGAAGAAGAAGAAGAACAAGAAAGAAAAGAAAGTAGGTTGCAGAATACCAGAGCTCTAATTGAGCTATGATACCATCATAGATTCTTGAGAATTGAATATTATCATTGAATTGAATGAATAGAATTACATCACAGATCCTTATATAATAAAAGAATCTGATATAAGCAGTAACAAAAAACTAACTTCTAATCACAACAAAAAATTAACTTCACTACCAACTAACATAACTGTCAACTAACATAACTATCAACTAATGTAACTGTCATCATCACTTCATTCATATAAGCTAATAGTAACCAATTCTTGTTCTTTATAATTTGAACCAATGATTTTTTTTTCAATTCTTAATAACTCCTGCTTTCCTAAATCTTCAAGGGATTCAAGGAATTAAGTAAAACTTTAAACTTCATAATTAAAATTAATTTGTACGAAATTTTTAGAAAATTAATGTTAATTTACCTTACTCTAAAAGTGGTGAGTGAGTGAGTTTGTTAGGGAAATCTTCTATAATATTCTTAGAGGTGGGGAAAAAAAAGATGAGAGTGGGATATGCATGTATTCTGTTATTTTGGGAATTGGGACGCCATTGAGGCAACGTGTCTCAATAGGTGGGTGCATCAGGGGAGAGTGAATGATGGGTCTGAAAGTGTTGAGTTTGTTAGGAAAATTTTCTACAATGGTCATTTTTTGTTAGTCTTATGTTTTCATTGTAGCCATTGACGTTCCATGAATGAAATACTGATAGTTGTTTTTATGTGAAAATCTCTATTGGAGTTGTGCAAGTCATTTTTCTGTTGAACTGAGAATAGGTTCCATCACCCTGAAATCCCAATCAAGTATAAAAGTTTTGTCTATACAAAGTTACTTTTGTAGTTATATTACTAAAATAAAATAAAATAAAAAAAGTTACTTTTGTAGTTTGTCTTTGCTTTAAAAAAGAAATCATCCTACAAGAAATTTGGTCTAGGCGGCAATCCAAAATTTAGAATAGCCCTTTTTCCATACGAAATTAAACATGCCAACTCTAATAGCTCAGGTTCTTGAAAGTTAAATTTTCTATTTCGTTTATAAAAAAAAAAAATAATAATAATTCTATTTCAATGCCGCAAATGGGTTTCATCTACTCAACAAGTCCTCCTGTCCTTCGAGTTTAGTCAATTTAGTGAATACTTGAATTCAGGCTGACGTCATATCTCTCTCTTGATCTTGAAAACTATAAGTCTATAACTACTGATAAATAATTGCTAATAGAAAAAGTGATGCTAAGATAACATATGCAAAACTAGTATCGCTTTATATTCTTTAGATAGCTTTATCTTTGATGACTCTAATATAGAAATTTAACATGCAAAAGCAATTGCCTTGGATAATTGGGTGGGGGTACGTTTGCTGTGTCATTGAATGGAAGAAATACTAGTACCAGACAACTGGGAAAGATAGAATCCGAATCTGCAAGACTGCTTCACATTGTAAAAGAAGTAATAGTAAATGAGACATGCCCAATAGAGCTTGACCGTGCGTGTAACTTGATTATAATTCTATATCTAATCAAGTTGCTAATTGGCTTTGCAGTATACAACGCATGAAATGCCAACTTAAATGTTTTGTAATTACAGCATCACCACAAAGCTAGACCAAGAAACTTTCAAGTTAAACCAAACTTGCATAAATCTAAGACTGAAACAACACAAAACTAACAACATTTGGGGTCTACCTTGTCCATTTGGATCCTGCTATCTGACTCCAAAAATTTGCCCCAGAAGGGGTGTTTCTGCCAGACCGTAGACATTTCCTCAAGTGGCACACCCTTTGTCTCTGGCAAAAACTTGTAGATGAATAAGGTCATGATCACCACAAAGCACCCAAAGAAGATGAACAAACCGAACTTCAAGTGACAGAGCATTGAAGTGAAGAATTGAGCTATGAAGAAAGTGCTGATCATATTGACAGCAACTGTGACACTCTGAGCAGCAGATCTAATCTCCAGAGGAAATATTTCACTTGGTACCAACCATCCTAGAGGACCCCAAGACCAAGCGTAACCCGAAACATATACACAGATGACACCTACAACTACAACTGCATACCACTTAGGCAGTGTACCAGGGTTTCCACTTGTGCCAAATGCAACAGCAATAGCAATAGTCATGATAATCTGTGGCCAAAACATAAAAAAAAATTACTAACTAAAAACTAACCAAACCAATGAAATGCAAAGGGTTTATGTGGGGGAAATGTGAAACAAGTACCTGGCAAATCAACATTTGAACACCGCCCTCAAGGAAAAGGGTGCGTCTTCCAAATTTATCTACAATAAGAATTGCAATCAAGGTTGAAACGGGTTTAAAGCTTCCAATGATCACTGCAGACATGAGAGAAGCCGTGCTTCCAAAACCAATTGTTCTGAATAAAATAGGAGCATAGAATGTGATCACATTCAAGCCAGTGAATTGCTGGAAGAAGGGAATGCATATGGCAAAAACAAGCTGGGGCCTATACTTTCTCTCCATCAAGGTTTTCCAAGGTTGTTTTACTTTTTCCGAGGCTTCACTAGCAGTAAGCATATCTCTAAACTCTGCATCAACATCAGTTGTACCACGAATTTTCACAAGCTCATTTCTGGCATCCTCATGACGGCCACGCGCAACAAGGGAGTTTGGTGAGTCAGGAAGACAAATAGAGCCTATAACAAAAATAACAGCAGGGACTGCACCAAGCCCCAAGCTTAAGCGCCATCCCTGACCATTCAGTATCTTGGCAAAGTAGTAGTTGAAGAGATTGGCTACAAAGATGCCTATAGTGATTGACAGTTGGAAGCACATATTTAGAGCTCCCCGGTATTTATAAGGAGCCATCTCTGAGACATAGATTGGAACTGACTGAAAATGAAAAGAGTAATTATTGGTTAACCACAAGATTATAATCATAGCAGAACCCAATTGAGCTCTAAAGAAAATGCACCTGATTGGCACATCCAATGCCAAAACCAAGCAATAGCCTCCCAACAATAAGCATCCAGAGACCCATGGCCATTCCATTGAGCAATGCACCTACTATAAAGAATATTCCACCCACAATCATAGTTGCACGCCTACCCAGCATTCTGGTTATGCTGGATGCTGCAAGACCCGCAATAAGAGCACTTAGATACAGGGAAGATGTAAACAGTGTCAATATCTGACTGTTGAATTTGCAATACTGGTCTGAAGAAGGCTTTAAGTTAGACTCCTGTTGATAAACAGATGGAAAGAATCGCTTCAGGAAGGAATCCATGGAAGTTACTCCACCTATGAAATGAACACAACAAAAATCCCATGTCACAAATTCAATCAATCAGAAGATATGCATCAGAAACCAGGAAGCTACATTGATTTGAAGATGACAACTAGATAGAAGCAAAGGTTAATCCTTTTTCATAATAATTAACGTCCAAGATTAAGGGAAATACTCTAACCCAAAAACCCATATCAGAAATGTGATCAAGCAGATAATGCATTGTAACCCAGATAATAAACGTCATTTTCAGATTCAAACAAGGACACAATTGGGAATTTAAAAAGACATTAGCACCAAAGCAAGAATTTTTATTATTAAAATGTGAATTTTTTGAAGAAAAAAAAAATGATTTGATTTACCTGAAACACCATGATCATAACCAAAAATCAAGCCACCAGTGGCTGCCATGATGCAAGTGAGAACCACCCTAAGGGTGAGCTTGCCTGGGTACTTGATTGGAACTTCCATGGATTGTTCCTGATGCTTAGCCATTGCCTTTCCTCTGAAAATTTTAGAGGAGTGAAGGCGATATTAGCATTTGGGAGAGGATATTAAAACCTTAAATTTGGACAACGCTATAAATAGCATTTTGGGTATGTGGCTTTCTTATCCAACCAGTGATTTTTTCATTTTATTAGGAAAACAGACACTATAAATTACTTGTAATAAAAGTTTAGGGGAAAGGATTTCTCCCGTAAATAGAGATAAAGTTATTTTCAGTGAATCTAAAATGACGTCGTCTTAGAACGAAAATCATGTTGTTTTTGTAATTATAATATATTGCAGGATTATATTAATCTTTATCATTATAATTTTTTAATTTTATAATCCTAAATGACGTCATTTTGAGTTCACCGAAATAATTTTATCCCAAAAGTTTATTGTTGATATCACACGATAGAAAACTAACGAATATTATTATTATTATCATTTTATTTTTTATTTTTTATTTTTTCATTTAATGTCTTATCTTTACTTTTTTTATTATTATATTTTTTTCTCTTAATAAACTATATTCTCCCTCCTCTCTTTTTTAAATTTTTGTTCTCTCATTTACCTTCTCTCTCCTTTCATGAAGTTGTTTCTAACTAGAGAATTTATGGTGGACCGCGACTACCATTTTTTAGGTGGTCTCTTAGTGTAAATAGGAGAATAAAATTAGAAAAGAAGAAAAATAACAAGGGTAAAGAGGGAAAGGAAAGATTAGTGTTGTGAGAAGGAGCACCAAATCATTGGTGGTCCTCGAGCATAATAAATATTTTCGTTTCTAATGGCCTGTTTAAAATTTGTTTTGACAAATAATTTTTTAATTTTTAAAACAAAAAAATAAAAAAAACTTATTTAATAAGTACTGTTTTGTAAAAAAAATTGAAATTGAAACAATTTTTTAATTTTTTAGAATTAAATTTAGAGAACATATCTAGATTTTTTTTGACTTTTAATTTTTAAAACAAAAAATATGTAAAAAATATATATTTCATTAACTATTCTACAAAAATTTTAACAAAAAAATCACTATCGTAAAACCCGCCCCAATCCGGCCGGGTCGACCTGGAACCCGATGTATCGATCATCGGACCGGTTGGGGTCAAGATTGGATCGGTCATGCATCGACCTAATCAAACCCGGTCCAAATCGATCCCGGTGACTCGTGACCCGGTCGGGTTATGCATTTAAAAAAAAAACCAAGATTGTTTCATTTTACTTGAAAAAAATGTATAACTCATTTTGAAAGCTTTTTGTAATTTTATTTACTAGTATATTCTTCTACAATAACCTCTAATTTCAGTTTCCAATATTGAAGCAATTTGTGGAATAATAAATTAAAAAAATGTGACATATTTTATTTTTAATATAGTTAATTTGAAAAATATGAGTTCAATATCATTGAGAGGTATGTTTGTGGGGATTCTGAGTTGCAATTTAAATTGACATAGTAATAACGTGTATTTTTATTTTTTTTATAAACAATATTTTTATTTATTTATGCTTCATATTTTTGAGTTTATTTAGTAAATCTTATTTAATACATTTTATATATGGAGAATATAACTGAATTTATGTGTTTTTTATATATTTATATATATCCGGGTCAGTTGGTCCAATCAATGACCCAGTATTCCGACCGGGTCGATACCTGGATCGGGTTTAACAATCAGACAGACTCTGAGTCTAACCTAGTGTTCTCTCGTGTCTATCTTCTCTTTCCTTGTTTTTAAAAAATTGTTTCTATTTTGTTATAACCTATGAAGCACCGACACTTCAAAAATTCTGACATGTCGTGTCCGACACTTCCCGACACTTCAACATACGTTATAAAAATTCAAAAAAAGTTTCAAAGGTTGCGTTGCATTGAGTTTTTAGTTCAAATTATTAGATTCATTGGATTGCGATTACCATTTTATTGAATTTAATATAAATATTTGGGATATCTTATGTTTCTTTGCAAAATTTATGAATATTATAAGTTTAGATTCATTTTTTTGTTAAATTACTGAATATTAAATATAATATACACTATATAAATTAAAAATATTATTTAATATCAAAACGTGTCCTAACGTATCGAAATCCAACATTTTTTAGAATTAACGTGTCGGAGTGTCGTGTCGTATCGTGTCACGTGTCGATGTCCGTGCTACATAGGTTATAACTACTCTCTCCTTCCTTTTTTAGATAGCTCAACTTTAATTATTTATTAATTATTGCATTTATTTTTCATATCGGACATTAAATCCTACAATTAAACTTTAACTACCAAAAACAAAGTCGATAACAAACTTTTAAAAATTCAAAGAATATTGTCAGATAATATGACATGTTTGTTTTTATCAAAACCAGACAAAATGGATACCAACAAAGAAAGTTAAGAGAGATTGATAAAGTGAAACTAAAGTCAAAACTGCATTCACATGCGAGATTTTTAAATATGGCTTCATCTAAGTGTATAAGCTAATTATAATAATATAATTAATTAAATCTCTTTGAGTAAAAAATTATTTAGTTGATGGAAATTAAAAAAAATTTACATGGAATTAATGAAAATATAAATAAATAATTCAGAATGTAACTAAAAGGTATAAGTTATTAATTTTATTAGAAAAATTACAACTTGAAATAATATAACCAATTGCAAGCATTAGAAATGGGTTTGTTGCGAAGAACTTGACTAGTTTGAATGAGATTTTAGTTTAAATTATTGAATAAGAAAAAATAATTATTGAGAAAAAATTCTAATTAACATAACTTAAAAAACTTTTATGACATTGACAATCATATAATCATTTGTATTAAGTTAAGTGTTCAATTTCTATCACTTTATCCAAAATAATAATTATTATTATTTTTCCATATTTTTTTATCATTTATCCCTTATATTTTTTTCCATCTAAGTCTCTCTTTAATTAATAGTATTTGAGTTTTTAATTAATATGAATATTATATCCTTCTTACAAAAATACACTTAAAATACTTTGTGTCATCTTCTTCTCTAAACTTTGCCATAGTTTTTTCCATGGGACAAATCCGTTTATAAATTTTTTGAAATTTTTTTACAAATTATATTATATTCTCCCGGGAGAACATAGTGTAATTTATAAAAGTTTGTATTCTTCTGAAAAAATATAGTGTAGTTTCTAAGAATTTGTAAATAAAAAAATTTGTAATTATAACCTGCCACTTTTTCCGTACCGTAAGTTTGAAAATTTTGTGTGCCGTGTATGGCACCGAAGCACAGCACATATCATGGCTTTTTCTTAGCACATGCGTCCAAGCTGGTTTCATAAGAATTATTATATCTTCAACTAATCAGGTGTAGTTAAGTTTGGTGAGCGCAAAATGGTTGATGCTTTTTATTTTTTGTTTTTTAAGTCAAACACTTTAGTTTGGATTTGGAGTCATGAACTTTATACTCGGACTATACACGTCTCTTTTGCTGCCAGAAAACGGAAATTATTGTTTTTAATTTTTATCACTAAAATATTTTGTGAATTTGAATAACTTTTGGTAGGTGCGTACAGCTGATAGAGAAAGAAGTAAAATCTCCAAAAAAATATATGGTAAAAAATCTTTGCAAAGCTTAGGGAAAAAAATGACACAAATAGTCATATCAATATGTACAAATCGACAACATATAGAAGGAAATCTTCTGAAATAAAAATTCTGTTTGTAAATGAATGACTTATAATTCATTAATACAGATAAGATCACATTCAATGCAGATAACACTGATATTTTATTTGAAAATAATATTGTGGCAAGGGGTTCTCTTTATTAGAGGTTTAAATTCTAGTCCTAAAATAAAATAATAAAATAATTTTAGAAAAGCTGTCCTTAAGATGAATCTAATATGAATCTGACAACGCTGAAATTGAATTAAACCGATTTATATACCAAAAGAAAATGATGATGTGAATGTGGCTGTATATACTCAGACACCAATTTAAAGAAGGGTTTTATAGTTCCTATGTAACATAAGAATAGTCTTCTTATACTACATTAATATTATTTTATGTCCTAATATTTTTAATTTTTAATTTATTTTTTTCAATGGGACCCACATAAGTATGCGTGTGTTGTAAAAATTCTCATCTTATATGACATAAAAAGTATAAACCCCATTAAAGAATGAATGAGTGTTGAAATGTTTGCAGTGTAGTTCCAATACCACTCAAGGCAAGCACCATTAGGTCCATTACATTATAAATGATGGGGAGTGTGTGGGGCTATATCGAAGTAGAATATTTATAGAAGATAAGGTAAATGATTGATACAAGAAAAGATATGTATGGTTAATTAATAGCTAATGGTATGACAGTATTCGATGGAGATTAATTTTCGGTTACGGTTGGAGTATACTTTTGAATTTATTCAAAAAAGAGTAAACATCTTTTTTGGTCCCTGGCAATATCCACGAAGTCCTTTTTAGTCCATGACAATAAAAAATGACCAAATTGATGCCTAAAATTACAAAAAAGAGCCACGTTAGTCCTTTTTAGTCCGATTCGTAGCCCTTTTTTGTACTTTTAGGGACCAATTTGATCCTTTTTTATTGTCAGGGATTAAAAAGGACTTCGTGGATATTGCCAGGGACCAAAAAGAATATTTACTCTTAAAAAAATTAATAACTAATGTTTCGTCGAACATTCACGGGTGGGGGAGTAGGTACATTGCTCCACCCATATTTGACAATGTGCTACATGATTATTCACGTGATATATGTTGTACTCGCACAAAAATCTTGATCTCTGAGAAATCAGAAAGCTAATCTTATAAAAAGGATCTTTTGTATGCACCAAAAAATACATTATGTATGTGTAATAAAAAGTTATTAATTTTTTATCATGTACAAAGAATGTTTTGTAGCTTAATTAAAAAGTATTCATTTGTTTATAAAAAAAAAAGTTTTATTTCAAATGATACAATTTTTTTTCATAAACCACTTAAATTTGCGATCGGACCTCTTCAAGGCTACTTGTACAGTTGTGCTTTCGTTTTAAATAGCGTTTTGTCAGCATCTTTCTTTTGATGACATTTCGAAGGAAGGCACGCTACTCAATGTAAAAAGTTAATTTCAAAAAGTAATAGAAAAAGAAAAGAAAAGAAATGGAGATTACAGAGCATAACAGTAACAAAAGCTTGAGAGAAAATATTACATTGAGGTGATATTTTAAAGGGATGGCATATTATGTTTTTTTATGTTTATTTTTTATTCTTTTTTATTATCGTTAAATCATAATTTTAATTATTATTTTTTATTTTTTCTTCTATTGAGATTTTGAACTAATAATATTGAAAATGACTTGATAGATTAAGCATAAAAAAAATATATTATCTACCCCTATTTCAAAATGCAAAGTTGGCAAACCTGAAAAAAGTAATGTTTAATTTTTGGTGGTAATCTCTTAGAGATAAAATATACAGGGATATTTATTTACCAATAAATAAATATATATATATATATATATATATATATATATATATATATATATATATATATATATATCGGGAAAAATATTTCTCCGGTAACTTGAGATAAGTTTATCTTCGACCATCTAAAATTACGTCGTTTTGTTTATTAATTGATTCACCTTTGAATGGTCATGATTCCTTTTTTTTCTCTCTTCCTTCCTTACAATTGATCCATTTTTGTATAGTTATGATGCAGTAGCCGGAGATAAAATTATCTCAAGCAGCTTGACAAACGATAAGCCCATATATATACATAGGGGGTTTGCATTCATCATTTAACATGACACAAAAAAGTTTCCTACACACACAACATTCTATGGGGCCCACATTTTTTGAAGCAAAAAAAAGAAAATTAAGGCACACAAAATGAATCTCTATAACATTACACAATCATTTTTCTTACAACATAACTCTTATAAAACCCATATATATATATATATATATATATATATATATATATATATATATATATATATATATATATATATAGGGACAGGACATGATTCTTTGACACCAGTGTCAAAGTTTGAAATTTGACACCAAATTCCAACCGTTAATTTCCGCCAATCAACGGTTATCATTTATTAGAATTAATAATTAATTAATGAGTGTAGTTCCCAATAAATGATAATCGTTGATTGGCGAAAATCAACGGTTGACATTTGGTGTCAAATTTCAAAGTTTGACACCGGTGTCAAAGGATCCTACCTCATATATATATATATATATATATACACATATTTATGTGGATATGTATAGGATTTTATTTTTCTCATGTTGCATGAGATAAGTTGTCTTATGTAACACACAAAAAAGTGGGTGGGACCCACTAAAAAAGAGAGAAAATTAAAAAGTGGGTCCCACCTATTTTTTTTTGTGTTGCATGAGACAACTTATCTCATAGAATATAAGAAAAATAAAACTCATATGTATAAGTCTGTGATTTTTATTATGAAAAATGGGGAATTCGATTTTTATGTTACCGCAAAATAAACTAACTTTTCTGTAGAGACATTGCATTGGTGGGACCCATGAAATTTTTTTTTTCTCACCTAAATTTTTCTTCTCTCTCCTAAACTTTTGTTTGTGCAGGAAAGTGTCTTTGTTTCCTGTGACATAACAATAATATTACCCATAAACAATAATGAGAAAAGTGTGTATAATTTTAAAGGATATAAAGTTGTGTAATTTTAAGAGAGAGAAAGAGATGGATAAAGAAGGAGAGAGTTGACAAAAAAATAAAGGTGTGGGTTCCACCTTTTTGTGAGAGTGAATGATATAAGTTGTGTTATTTAAAATAATAAACACTTTTTCTATAAATAATATAACAATAAAAAATAATAAGATTTTTTTTTATAACCTATATATTCTTACATTTCTTTTATCTTTAAAGCTTCTTTGTTGTGAAAGTAATCTCATTTAAGTCACAATGATGTCCCTTGCAGCAATACATTTTTGTTGGTTTATGATTTTTAAACAAGAGTTTTCATTTTTTCCTTTAACATAACACAACAAACTTTCCTACACACACAATATTTTGTGGGGCCGACATATTTTAAAACAAAAAAAAATGACACGCAAAATGAATCTCTATAACGTTACATAATCATTTTTCCTAAAACATAATAAAGATAAAACCCTTTAAACAAATAATGAATAATGTAATGACGTTACAGGTGTTTAAATGTAAAACTTATTTGAACAACAATAACATTTTTAAAATCATGCAAGACTTTATGCGAAAAAAAAAAATACATAAGATCAAAAAAATATTGTAACGGATAGTCATCTCAGAATGATCGAATGATAAAAAACACGTTATTATTTTCATTTAGAGGGAACTAAAAAAAAGTTTAAGTTTCTTAATTGATAAAAAGAGAGAAAATACTATATTATTTTATTAATAAATATTTTTTTAATTATAACTTTTTTAAGTGAACTAAGTGTTTTTTTAACTATATTAACTGATATTATATTTACATAATTTTTTTAAATATATGTAAAATTTAAATTATACATATAAGGCGGTCAGCCTACAAAAACGATGTCCCTACAAAAGTAACAAAACCATGTTCGTGAGTCGCGCGCTGTACCGCAATTTCCGCTCCCACGGGATGCAAAAGAATTCACGGGTCTTAACACGAGCAAATTATTATAAAAATAAAATAAAAATAAAACCATCTTCTCCTACCCTTCTCCGTCCATTCATAACTTTGAAGTCATCTAATAATTTTTTTATTCTTTTTAATTCTTTTTATTTTGATTTAAAAAAAATCCTATTCGATAAGGTTTTTTTATAATTAAATTTAAAAAATATTTACAGTTTATTTTTTTTACACTTTGACTTTTAACCTTAAAAATACAGAAAACATGTATTTTTAATTAATTATTTTAAAATATCCAAAAAAAAATTAATTATTTTATAAAACAGCTTTAAAAGAAAAAAACATAAAACAAACAAACATATCCTTAATTACCATAAACGCGCTATAGAGAATCAGAGATAAATGTTGCGAGTTTCAATACTCAATTCATTATTTTATGCAATTATATTATAAGATTATTTTTACAGCAAATTCAATATGCCTGCGCAGCACAGCAATTCATGAGTATGTTACTTCGATTTGGTATGTTCTTTTATTTATATATTTATTTTTTTTACCTGAAATTATATATATATTTTTTTTACCAGAAATTATACTTTATAGGTGGAGTGGATATATAATAATTTTTTTGGTATGCTGATATATAATAATTTATCAGAGTGCAGATAGACAGAATTGACACGATCGATCCACTAATGTAGGATAACAAATAAAACATTAAATTACGTAATAATTTTTTTTATTTTTAGATTCTCCACCAATTCATCGGTTAAATTATGGGTTTTTTATTCCAAAAACAAAATTATGGGTTTTATTTTCCCAAACAAAAAAAACGAGGGAGGTTATAGTTACAACTTTTTTTTACAACCTCTTACAATCATATCTTATTACCGTTGATTTCTGTCAATCAACGGTTATCATTTTAACAAATTAAACTCATTAATTAATTATTAATTCACAACAAATGATAACCGTTGATTGACGGAAATCAACGGTGATAAAATAGGGTTGTAAAAAAAAATTGTAATTATAACCTTCCCAAAAAAAAATATATGGGTTTTATAAGAGTTATCTTGTAGGAAAAATGATTGTGTAATATTATAGAGATTCATTTTGCGTGCCTTAATTTTTTTAATTTTTTTTTTTTGCTTCAAAAAGTGTGATTCCCATAAAATATTGTGTGTGTAAAAAAAAATTTTATATCATATTAAATGATGAATGCAAATCCCTTAAATCATAGGATATCAGAAATACAACTAAACTTTCTCTACCAAATTTTTTACACAATTGAGTATCCAAGACTCAGAAATCCAGATAGACCCACTGATTAAATAAAAACAATCATATGCCAATTGATCCACATGGCATGTAATATCTATATATATAGTTTTATTTTTCTCATGTCACATAAAATAAATGTTCTCTCCTACTCTCACAACAAATGGTGGAACCTACTTTATTTTTTAAAAAGGAAAAGAGAAAAAAAATAAAACACGGAGATCGAAGTGAGAATAGGCGATAAAATTTCTCTTATGTGACATAAGAGAAATAAAACCCATTACTTTTCTTTTTATTAATAGGGTTTAAATTATCTTATGTTGCTGAAGAAAATTCTCTCATGTCAGTGAGACATGAAAAGTCGTGCCATTCCTTTCTTTTTTTTCTTTTTTAGAAAATAGTGAGACCCACATGATTTGTTTCTATAGCATGAGGTGAAGGAGATTAATAAATCCCTTATTAATATGGGTTTAACGTTCTTATAGTGTCATGTTTATAAATTCAAATTTTTTCGTGAGTGATAAAATATGCCAAATAACGTGTTATTGTGTAGATCTCAAAAAGTTGTGTGGAATCAAAAAAAAAGTTTACATAATTCGGACACCTGAGTCAAAAGTTATGAATTTCCAAAATTTCACAGTCAAACTGTTGACTTTTTGTGCCACGTATCAGCACATGATGAGTCAAAGTGTCTCTCTTCAACTGGTCACGCCCACTATGGGGCATTTTTGAATGCTATAGATTTATATTTACATTTAAAATGACTAAATATTATTAAGAGATTATACTTATTTTTTTCTTCCAATAAAGAAGTAGTAAGAAAAAGAGGTAACAATTATAACCTCCCTCCTCTTACAATAAAGTAATTTTGTTCTTGATATAAATAACATTAATGTGGAGATGTCCATAACCCGCAAAGTAATAGTACCAAAATGCATGCGTAACTTCTAAGGATTTATGACGTAACTCCTATGAGAAAAAGATATTCCTCTATCTTTCTCTCTTACCTATGTTTTCTTCTAATTATTTCTTTTTTTAGTTACTTACTTTATCTTTTGTTATTGTGTACGTAGTTGCCTTTTATTTTACAACAGTTCTTAATAGTGTTAATAAAAATTATTTTTAAATATGTAAATGCCAGAAAAGAGGAGCATTACATTGCATATAGTTGTTTGATATACACTTACTCTAAAAGTATAAACTGTTTCTTAAAATATACAATGATCAACTGCGATTCTGTAGAATTAATAATAATAATAATACTACTTTTACTGTATCAAAATTTTAGAACCTAACTAGGTATGCATAAAATTTAGGGGGGAGGGGCGACTCTTTAATTTGTTAGGTAAACTGGAATAGTTTTTGGAAAAAATGTTTATTCTTTTAAATGACACAATTTATATTCTTTCATTCTCATAAAGGAGTGGGACCCACACCTTTATTTTTTTTTTGTCAACTCTCTTCCTTTATCTATCTCTTTCTCTCTCTTAAAATGACACAACTTTACATCATTTGAAATGATACACACTTTTCCCATAATTTTTTTTTGGGAAGAAATTATGTTTCAGGATATGCCCGAGTCGGAGAGAAGTCCACACAAGTACGAGATTAATCTTAAGTCAAGAGATGTGATAATTATTATTTTCTAACACCAAAAATCCTCTCTAGAATTTGAACCGTTCTTTTTTTAGTTCGTCCGTGTTAAGGCTTTTGTTGTCACTTGAGTCAATTCTCAGTTTATCATATTTTAAAATAAGAAAAATGTTTATCCTTTTAAATGACACAATTCATAGTCTTCCACTCTCATAAAGAGGAGGCGGGGCTCTGATATAAACCCATGATCTCCATGTTTCATGTATTGGTTAGTTGGGTAGTTATTCTCCATATTATTTAGTTGGGTAGTTATTTTCTATTATGTTTAGTTGGGTAGTTACTTTCCATTATGTTTTTACTGTTTATGCCTTAGTTGTAATCTTTATTTAAAGACTCATTATGAATGAAAAGATATTAGGAAAATTGCATCATTTAATTTATTTTTATCTTTTCCTTAAGCTTATCCTTTTTGCTAAAAAGGAACCTATCATTTGGTGCTTTCGTTGAGTTCACTCTCCTCATCCATGGCTGAAGGAACACGCTTAAGAAAACTTGAAGAAACCCAAGAAATCCATGCCACACAAATCAATAAACTTTTTGAAAACTCTACCCAAGCTCTTTCCCAAATCAACCAACTTCGTGAAACATCTACCAAAACTTTCACACAAATTTCCGACCTTACTAAACAATCCAATCAGACCGTTCACCGCCTTAATGAGGTTCAGACTACTCTTACCACTTTAATAGGTCGTATTGATCAACTCATGCATATTACCGCAACCACCAATCAACTAACTCCACCTCCACCTCCTCCGCCGCCACCACCACCACCACCTCCACATTTCCCACCTATCCTTCAACCTAGACCCTTCAAACTTGACTTCCCACACTTTGATGGAACAAATCCTTCCGGCTGGCTCTTCAAAGCTACACAGTTCTTCGACTTTCACCATACTCCACAACAACAAAAACTCCAGATTGCCTCGTTTCACATGGACGGACCAGCCCTCGCTTGGTTACAATGGATGCACTCCAACCACCCCTTCCATGACTGGCACGGCTTCATTATGGCATTTGAAGCCCGTTTTGGTGATTCTCCCTACGCTGATCACATGGGATCACTTGCAAAACTCCAACAGACGACTACTGTTCAAGCCTACATTACTGCATATGAGTCCTTAGCAAATTGCATTTCCAACCTCCCATCAGAGTTCCTACTTCACAAGTTTATCTCTGGTCTTAAACCAACAATCCGAAAAGAGGTACAAGCTCTCCAACCAACAACCATCTTTCAATCCCAGGGTCTCGCCAAACTCCAAGAAGATATACTCTTTGACCTCTCATTTGTATCCACTTCACCATCAAATCCCCCACCAGGTGTTCGACGATTAACCGCAGAAGAAATGAAAGTCAGACGAGAACAAGGGCTCTGTTTTAATTGCGATGAACACTTCTCTCGTGGCCATAAGTGCAAAAACTCTTCCACTCTTATACTCCTTGATGATAATCAATGTGACCCAACATCAAATGACATTCTCCAATCTTGGACACATCAAGAACCTTGGGGACAAGGTTCATCTTGATGGAGAGGGGAGTGATACAAACCCATGATCTCCATGTTTCATGTATTGCTTAGTTGGGTAATTATTCTCCATATTGTTTAGTTGGGTAGTTATTTTCCATTATGTTTAGTTGGGTAGTTACTTTTTATTATGTTTTTACTGTTTATGCCTTAATTGTAATCTTTATTTAAAGACCCATTATGAATGAAAAGATATCAGAAAATTGCATCATTTAATTTATTTTTATCTAAATGAATTATGCCTTAGTTATCAGACCCATTATGCCTTAGTTATTTTTATCCTTTTTGCTAGAAAAGAACCTATCAGGCTCACACTTTCATTTTTTTTCCCTTTATCTATCTCTTTTTCTCTCTCTTATAATAACAAAATTTTACATCCTTTAAAATGATACATACCTTACTCTTTTAAAATATCAACTATACATAAAACTTGAATTGTGCTAGACCGGAGAAAAGCTGGAAAATAAAAATGGAATCATAGCACCAATTAATTACGAGTGACTAACACCAGAGGAATGAAACACCTTATTTACTTAATTTGGAAATACTTCTCTAACATATGCTCATTTGACGTGTTAATTTTACCGTAGATTGACAAGAAGCACTTATGAACTTCGAGATACAAGGCACTCATTTTAGTAACACAAAATATGTTAATACAATACTACTGGATAAGATAAACAAAAAAGCATCTAAATATCTTCCATTGAAAAGATGAACTCGAAGAGTTCGTTAGTTATTCTTAGGTGGGTGGTGCATTGGTCGATGGTAATCAGCAGTAAATACCATAAGACCCCTTTCAACCTCATCAGACAAACGGCTTCTTACACTTTTATTTTCTTCCACACTTGAAGCAGTTTTAACCTTGTCACACTTTCTCACAAGTTGCTTCGCACTTGGTAATTTCTTCAAGTTCCCCTCACTTGCAATACTAGTTCTCTTTGTAGTACTAGTTGCAATACTTGCCTGTTCAAGAAGTTACCAATATATATAGTAGATGATTAAACTCTTGTTTATTCTGTAAATGAAAAGTACTTGTTTGTATTTTAGTATAATAAGAAACTAACTTGAATTTCAAATGTATATACTTAATTACCTTTATATCCGAAATTTCATTAACTTCAGTACCTGCATTTTTCACCCTTTTATGGTCATCATTTGCCTCTAATTTTTGGGAAAGAGTATTCTCTCATATGTAATTTCATATGAAAAGATTCATAATACACTACAAAAAAAAACAAGCATTTAGCGGCGGTTCATTTTGGGTATACGTACAACCGCCGCTAAATGCATTTTTGCAATTTGTGGCAGTTATTATCATTGCGTATATCTAAAATGAACCGCCGTTAAATGCCTATTTTTTTGTAGTGATAGTTGATAGACAAACCAATGATAATAAGAAATGAAAGAGAAAAAATATTAATTAAGAATTTTTCTTATGATTATTGATTTGTCTATTAATGATTAAGAATATTTAATATGAACTGATCATGTGAAATCACACATAAGAGAATCTATTTCCAATTTCCGGTTATATCTGAAAAGCAAGTAATGCATAGAAAAAAAAAGAAAAAGATTGAAGACATACCTGTAGGGTTCAACCGAGCAGTGGATAGCCAGATAACACAAAGAAATACAAGCAAAAGACAAGCAGTATTGTTGACAAGCACCATGACCCTCTGTTACACTATTCCTTGTTGAAGGGATGTTTGTCCAAAAATCAGAAGTAGCAGAAAAGAGGAATCACTTCAAAAGTGTTATTTTTTTATTTATAGGTATTCAGACCTATAATAATAAAACCCAAGTCAAAGATAGGCCTTCTTGAACGTTTGATTTACTCAAACAATATCAGTTATATATATAGTATTGTAGTGCTCGATCTTGTTGCAATTACAAATTTCTCCGAAACCCCATAATAATGACACAATCTCTCATATGAATCCCCTGTATCATAACACCAAAATTCATACATAAATAATTATATAAAAGAAGCTTTATGATGAATTCTATGTAATTTGGGGTCCAAAAGTGCCACCATTCTTGGGATAGGAGAGTTCACAAAGGTGGAAATAAGAGAATAGTGTTGCTCGCAATAACGTGGAATGGAAGTTAAGTGTGTTTTGCGTTTGTCTACCACCTTGCAATCAACGAGAAAAAAAACTATGCTTTAATTTGCCGAGGTGGGTACAGTACGTAAAACAATGGGAACAAATTATAAAAAAGTTAGGATTATATTTCCCATATATATAGAAGAACATGAACATTTTGCACTTCGAGGTCTTTAACCGCTGAGACACAATTAGAGTAACTAACTAATTAAGAGAGAGATAAAAATAAAGTACTAAACTAGGTTGCGTACTATGTATGATTAAACTCAAAAAATTTGAATTGAAATTTCATGGTGAGTTTTTATGATAAAGAAAATAATCAATTACGAATGATATGGTGATGAGAGATTTGGATATAGTTTGCATGATATTATAGGTTGGAATCTTAGTGTTACCATTGTATAAAATAAAATAAAAACTGAAGTTATAATATTTATATTATTACTTTAATAAGTTTTACTACGGAAAATATCATTCATTATATTTGAAATAATATGTAAAATAATTAGAAATAATACACACACACACACATATATATATATATATATATATATGTGAATGATCCGTTTACAAATTTTTTTTACAAATGACACTAAGCATGACCGGTCATATACTCTTGATTGAAGTATGACTGGTCAGACATAATGTAATTTGTAAGAATTTTTGTAAACAAAAAAATTATAAATATAACCTTCCTATATATATATATATATATATATATATATATATATATATTACAGATTTCAATGAGTTTAGATAAAAATCAAGAAAATTGACAACTTTTAGACCCGGTGAATTAATATTCAAATAAAACTTTCACTTGAGTGAGAGTTGACATGTTTTAATACTCACATTTTAGGAGAGAAATATTGATAATTCAAATCTGAAGGATAAAGTATCGCATTGGGTAAAAGTAAAATAAGCAAGAAATATATAAGTAAAAAAAATGCGTAAAATCAACACCTTAAAATTTAGGGTTAGTTTCTTATTCCATTTGTTGGGATATTCAAGTGTGATGGGTTTCATATTAGTTGGTAATGAGTTAAGTGAAGTGTGTATAAGTGGATGGACCCATGAACCAAATACATTAAGATTTTGGGTTAAGATGTGATGTCAGATCAACTCGATATGGTGGTGTAGCCTTAGCCTATTGGTGGTGGTCCCCCACCACGGGCTCCTTCGAGTACTTTGGTCTTAAGTCTTTGGTTGAGGGGGATCATACCAATGTTGAGTTTCACACTTGAGGGGGTGATTGTTGGGTTATTTGTGTAATGAATCTCATATTGGTTGGTAATGGACTAATTGAAGTATATATAAGTGGGGATCCATTAACCCAATGCTTTAAGGTTTTGGTTATGACATGATGTCGGACCTGTTTATTAGCGCTAGACTAGCTTAGCATATTGATGGTGGTCCCTCCGCCACGAGCTACCCCTGTACCTGCCTGATAGTGGTATAAAATTCGGGGTGGGCTCGGGCTAGCCAGGGATTGGCTAGAAACGGGTTGAGTACTTGGGTCTAGGGTACTCAAAGAGAGGGGGAGCATACCAATGATGAGTTTCACACTTGAGAGTGGAGATTGTTGAAATATTCAAGTGTGATAGAGTCTTGCATTGGTTGGTAATAGGCTAAAGTGAAGTGCATATAAGTGGAAGAACCCATGAACCCAGTACCTTAAGGTTTTGGGATGAGAAGTGGTGTCGAACCCACTTAATATGATGGTGTAGCCTTAGCCCATTAGTGGTGGTCCCCCATCACAGACTTTCCCTGGACCCGCCTGATAGAGTTCGAATCCACTTGGTACGACTAGTCTAACTTAGCCCATTGGTGGCGGTCTTTCGCCATGAGCTCCCCCTGGACCCGCCTGACAATGGTATCAGAGCAGGGTTGGGCTTGAGTTAGCCTAGTGATTGACTAAGAGGCAGGTCAAGTACTACTTTGGCCCTAAGTACTTGGTTGAAGGGGAGCATATCAATGGTGGGATGTTTCACACTTGAGGGAGATTGTTGGGATATTCAAGTGTGATGAGTCTCACATTAGTTGTAATGGGCTAAGTGAAGTGTATATATATAAAAGAGGGATAGGATATTTTTAACAACCAAATAATGTTACTACCATATCTTAACCGTTGATTTTCGCCAATCAAAGGTTATCATTTTTCAAATCAAACTCATTAATTAAATATTAATTCGCAATAAATAATAACCGTTGATTGGCGGAAATCAACGGTTAAGATATGGTAGTAACATTATTTGGTTGTTACAATATCCTATCCCTATAAAAGATATAAAAAATAATTAATTTAGTCTCATGGTTGAAGTGGTTTTTTATATGGTATCAGAGTTTCAGTGACCACGAGGTCATGAGTTCGATCCTCACTGCCCCCACTTTAAGGTGGAATTAAGAAAAATAAAAGGTAGACAAAAAAATGGGTTTGTGCAGCACAAGGAAGATCAATAATGGACTTGTGTCATATCCACGCTTCAAGCCCAAAGGACTCTTACATGAAGGGGTGTGTTAGAGAGATATAAAATAATTAATTTAGCCTCACCCAAAACCTTAAGATTTTGGGTTGAAGTGGTTCTTTATAATATAAGTGGATGAACTCATGCCTTAAGATTTTGAGTTAAAATGTGGTGTCGGATCCATTTAGTATGGTGACGTGACCTTAGCCCATTGATAATGATCCCCTGTCACGGACTCCTCTTGAACCAGCGTGACACCATTAATAGAAGTCTTCTCTTGTTCGAGCTACCTTATAAGCGTCTAATACAATCAAGGGTAATAATTACATAACATCCCTTCCGATATGATTTATGAATTAAATTAAGATTACTGTTTGCAAATAAATAAAAGCTTAAGGGTTCTAAATACACCTTTTCTTTTACTGCTATTCCTTGAACGGTATAAATAAGGAATATTAAAGAACAGTAGGGGTTTGTATGCATACAGCTTTGACATCTTTTGCATAATCAATATAGACATCTTTTTGCTCTTATCGTTTGGGTACGTAAATGGAGCATATTTTCTGCTTTGAATCAATAAATTACTGAGAACATGTAAAGTACAATAACAAGTTCAGTAGGCGGGTGGAGAACACAGGAAGATGAAACCAACAATGGAATGCTTTCGTTCCAATAATCCAACTTAAAACCTGTGGGTGTGTCCTAGAGGTGCCGGATGGGAAATTGTGCAATAAGTTGGACGGTAGCCATTGTCTGTTCTATCAATTCCAAGCCATCCAACGTGGAATATATAATAAATCGAATCCCAAGGAGGAAACTCAAAATTTTATGCCCTAATAACTAGTAATATAACCGGTTCCATGTACGGAAAAAATGATTTTTAATTTAATATTTTCAATTGCAATTAGTTCCTAAACAAACAAGTAATCCTTAACTTTTGATAAACAAAAAGTATAAATATTAATATAACAATAATCATTGATATTCAATAAACGTTTTCAATGAATTTCTACTTCTTCCCACAGTTATACTGACAGAAATATCTAATTCTTCGCAGTGTTTTGAGGGTATAAAGTATAAACCCCGTTAGAATTCACGTTTGTTGTGATTTTTTTCTTCTTGAGCACAAGCAAAAGCTTAGGTTGTCGGGTGTGGTATTCCCATAATTAGGGTTATATAAGCATTATTCATGTGTTATATATATCTGGCATGTTTATGTTAGAAATTTTATTTTATGAGCAATATTAATTAATTAATTAATTTTGTATTTTAAAATTAATCGGGTTAATGGATATTCCAATATTATTATTGTAACTAGCCAATTGTGACCACATTGATCTGAGCTTCAGACATCTGTTGTTATTGGACCTAGTTGGGTAGAAGTGTAGGCTTTAGTGTGACACTGGTTTTCCATGATGTGTGGGCCCAGTGGACACAAATCTTTTTTGGGCTATTAGCTAGGTCCCCTCTCTAGCCTATTTATATTGGAGTTAAACTCCATATGTCATCATGCTCCCATCGCTGAGGCTACCAATTCCTGAATAGGCGATAGAGAGGAAGACTCTAGCATCTTGTTCCCTCGTTTCCTACCGTTTTTCTTCGATCTTGTGATGGCTCAACAAGGTACGCATAATCCTAATTGATTTCATATTGTTTAGGTATTTTATAATCATATACATGATTCAATTCAAGGGTTAAAAAATCTATCAATTCCTACTTAAAGTGGTGTATTTTGTAAAGAATTATTTTAACCCAAAACTTTAAAGTATTAGGTGAGAACTTCTTTAATGGTTTATATTATTTTTTTATGACACCTCTTACACAAGAACCATTTGAGCTTCAAGTGTGTATGTTGCACAGACTCAATTTTTTGGTTCACCTAATATCTTTTTTAATCGACTCGAAAGTGGGAGACGGTGAGAATCGAACTCGTTACCTACTGAAGCTATGATGATACTATGTTTCAAAACTATTTCAATTCAAAATCTTAAGTCTTTTTAATGATTTATATTATTCTCTAACATATTTCAAAAATTGTCTTAATATTATGCTTTGTATTAAGAATATAATTTAATTATCGCATTAACACTAATTGTTGGTCGTTAATGTAAACCATTAAAAGGACTGATACTCTGACAGAGCCTTGGAAGAGAACAGAGAAGGATGTCGCGACGCGAATGCCAACATGAGTAATTTTATGCGCCGTGGCACAACCTTGTGCAATTTTATTTTATTTTTTTTGCGGCGTAAAGGATGCTACAGGCCCAAAAGTTGGTCCTTGGACACTTGGACCCAAGTTTGCTGCTATATATTTGGGCCATAGTGTTACTAGGAGGAGGCAATTTAACACTCACACACAACAGGCCCAAGAGTTGGCTCTTTGAGGATAAAATAAAACCCATTAGAGCCGTCTCATGCATTAGGTTCGAGTTTTGAAGAAAAAGTCACGCGCTTAGAGATATTTATGAGAATTTTCTCTTCCCTTCTTTCTTACTTTGTCTTTTCATTTTGTTATGGATTCTATATATTGGTTGGTTTTATGATCAGTATAGTAAGCAGAACTCTTGTTTAGTGGATCCATAGGATCCCCTTATAGATATTGGAACATGTGATATATTGTTTTCAATTTAGATTAATGATTTGCGTTTTTTTTTTTTTTTTGGTATCCTTTTATGTATATGGCTTTGGTTATTCATATTTGTGCTTAATTCTTTAAATTGTGCGGCCAGCAATTTTAATTTGGGATAAATCCATTTGATCTAGACCTAGGAGAATTTGGGTTTTAGACCATGAACATGAATAGTGCATGTGCAATTTTATCTAGATTTTTTGGGTATTTTCTTTTGCCAGAAGAATAGAATTATATCTTACTTTTAGCCTGCATAATATAATTGGAAACTCAATTTTAATGAATGTAATTTGTGCTAAAACTCATGCCAATTAAACATATAGTGCTTTAAGCAAAAGGTATATGTTAAATTCACCCAGACACAAATTATTAACTAGTTTATGCTAACAAAGGCATGTGATATATTTAATTATTTTGTGCTATCAAACTTGGAACATAAACAATGTTGAAAAGTCAAATGTTAATAAAAAAGTTCTCCATCGGATAAGGATGAATTAAACAAGTACATATAAGTGAAAAATACTCATAAAGTCAATATTTTAAGACTTATCTGGCCCAAGTCTTCTTTTGGGCTGAGTAGCAGTTGATTGCAGGGCAACTAAGTAGGGTGAGAATAAGAATCACGTAATTCCAGATCATAGCTCTGAATTCTAAATTAGTTTCATAGGCGGTTTAAAGAATTGAATTGTGAAAACACTCAAAAATCTAATTCTCAAAAAGTGATTAGGATGGATTATCCACAAAAAAAAAAATGCTTCGGGCTCCCTTAACCAAAGAAGCACGGACACTCCAAAAAATAGGGAGAGTCGTGTCTGACACGCTCCGACACGGCGACTTCCTCCAATATGGTGTCGGACACGCGGTCAACTTTTTCCGACACGTTAACTATTTCAACACGCGAATTTGACCGAGTCCAACACGTTCCGACACGCTCTGACACGGTCAAATGGAATTTTTGTAAATTTTTTAAAAAATATTATTTTTAAAAAATTAATATATATGAGTAAAGCTTCTACATGATCATATGAATTTTCTCCTTTTTTTCCTGTAAGTAAATAATAGATCATCTCAGCACCATCATTGTCATTCCTATTACGCTCTCACGGTGGCTCCTCCTCCCTAATTTCTCTCTAAGCTGATCTGATCTCTCTCTCTTTCATCTTAGTTCTTGTTTTTTTATTAAAGCTTCCACTTTTTATAATGTTTGATTGTGTTCTTAATGTTCTTATTTTACAGTGTATTCTTTTATTTTATGTTTTTGTCTTTTGTGAATAACGCTGCTACAATTTTTGGTATTGGGTGTCGGTGAATTTTTTTCCTGCTGTTGCCATTGGTTACATCAGATTTTTCTTTTTTTTTTCTTTTTTTTCTCCCTTTATGTAACACCTTGGGTTCCGACTTTGAATCAATTTTTCTTATGTGGTTTTGGATTGGAAAGGAAAGTTCAAAGATAATAATTTGATGGGTATGATTAATTTTTTTATTTTTTGTTAAATTATTGAATATTAAATGAAATATACACTATATAATTTAAAAATATTATTTAATATTAAAACGTATTCCAACGTGTCAAAATCCATAATTTTTTAAGATTGACGTGTCGGAGTGTCGTGTCATTCCGTATCACGTGTCGCGTGTCGTGTCGGTGCTACATAACCCTTAACTTCATAACATGAGGAACTTATTATTAAAAAAATTAATTTTCAGCATTTTCTATCCTAAGATGTTAATGTAGAGGGTTTTTAGTCTAGTTTTTTCTATTCATTCTTAAAGGTTTGAAGCGGTAGGTGAGATTTGAATTAATTAAAAAACTAATAACTGAAGTTACGGAATTTGTTATTATTGTTTTATTTTGTTTTACTGCACAGTTTTTTATAGGACTTTATAAGAGTTATGTTGTAGGGAACGTGATTGAGTAATGTTATAGAGATTCAATTTACGTGCCTTAGTTTTTTTTTTTTTTTGCTTCAAAAAGTACGGGCGCCACAAAATGTTGTGTGTGTAGGAAACTTTTTTGTGTCATGTGACATGATAGATGCAAATCCCATTTTTATAAGAATGAACTCGTGAATAATTTGTCGTATTTACAATAAATTGTGACATAAGTTTAAGTAAATTAATAATAAGATGTTTAACTTAAGATGATAAAATACGGAATTTAAGGGATTTTAACTTAACTACGAGTGCCAAAGCTACAGTGAAAATTAGCCCTAGAGGAGAGTCAATTATCTGTTTCAAAAGATTTATATACAGAAATGTTTCTCAAATTGACGTTTAGTCGCTGCCATAATCTTTCACTTGCATGGAAGAGCACTTTACACGACCATTGAAGGATTCAAGTTCAATGCGCGAGGAAGAGAATTGGCAAACGGGTGTAAGGATGTTCGATGAGCCTTAAATTGATCGCATTTCTTTCTAAACGCTCATTTTCACAATGATTTTTTAATTTTACATTTTTTTCCAATTAACTTAGTTTAAACTCGACTCGAGCCCACATGACCACATATCTAACAAGATTGTGTGTATCTTTGACCTAATTTAAGGATTAAAGGTCACTAGTTTTTCCCTAAAGCCTATGCTCCTAAAGGTGTTCTAGGTATAAGTTCTAAGTTTTAACACGATTAGCAATAAAAGGTGATATATGAGATGGTTGAAATTGGAGACATTGACTGCCTATTTAACTAATTATATTGAATGGTATAATCCAAGAAAATACTCTTATTATCTTATATATCAAGTGTATCTAAACAAGTCGAGTTCCTAGCATCACATTTCAGTTACAGTGACTAACCAATGATCGAATACATTTCCGTTAATAATCTCTTTAATTACTTTATGTGCTAAACTTCAGTGTGGTTGGGTTAGGATTCGTTACTGCATCTCATCTCTTACGAAAGTCAATTTTGGCATGAGATTGTTGATTAAGTATATCCAGTTTAAGATAATGTTTTTCCATTGTATATCATTAAATATGTCTCACTTCAATGTTGTGAGACATTATTTTCTTTTATTAATTATTGTAAAGAACCATTTTAACCAAAAATTTAACTTATACATGATGGGCCTTCAAATGATTTTATATTATGCTCATTTTTTTTTGTTTTACTGCGTATTGTTGAGATATATAGTCTCACATTTGGTTGGATGAACAACTAATGTGGAGTTTATAAGGCTTTGGGCACTCTCACCCTTTGAGCTAGCTTTTAGGGTGGTATATCCCAAGGTTCTTTACATGGTATCAGAGTCTCGCCGTCCCCCACTTTCTCTTGTGGAACTTCTTAGCACAGGTAGGTTGAGCTTGTTCCATCATCCACTCTTCAAGCCCAATGAGCTCATCCCAAGGTTCTTTACACGTATGTTATCTTAATTCCAATAGAAAGTGGTGGTGATGAGGATTGAACTCAATAACTTAAGTTTATAAGTGATGGCCTTCAAATAATTTTATATCATCTCTTTAACAACTATCAATGATTATTACTTAACAATTCATATAATTAATGGGAAAACATTATTTTTTAGTTAACTCAACTCTAATTAATTATTTTTTTAGGCAAGTTAGCTCCCTCAATATCCCCACAAGTTTCGACTCTTTGAGCCGACTATAAGACTAATTCGGAGTGCAGGGTGGGTCAGAGTGAAGATATTTAAATCCCTCCCAAAGATGACATGAGAGAATTGAACCGAAACAATTTTCTTTCCACTTATTTAACTATGGGAACACACATTAATAGTACTTACAATGCAAAGTATATAAAAGTATTGTCTTATTGAGATTCCCCCCTAGTTTTCTTAAGTTGTTAACACTTAATTAAAGAAACATGAAGGAGATTACAAAAAAACACAGAATATTAATTTGATTTTCGCATCTCATGGCTAACTGTGCTTTTATTTTCATTCGTGATCATGAGAATGGAAAAGAACAAAGTTAATATACGTAATTGTTGGCATGGAGAAGCATAGAAAGTCGGAGTTTAGATGTAACGGGTAGAAACTTAAGAAAGGAAGCAAAACAGTTGTTTAGCTGACATTACAAGTTTCATTACTTGTAAGGAGGAAAATCACACTGTCACTGTTAACGGTGACATCAGTAACGTTGTATTGCCCTAGAGGTTAAACCTGCTTCCATTTTTATATGGTCGAGATTGAGAAGCTCGTCTACCCGACAGCGAAATTGAGTTGAACAAGCAATTAATCACCTCCGTTGAACGCAACGCAATAGCAATTTGTCTCCCCTTACCCTCTTCTCTTGGGTACAAAGTAGATTAATTAAAGTGTATACTGTATACAACTCATGCAAATTAAGGAAATTATAAAAGAGATAAATTTATCTCCTCCATATACATCTAAGTGGGTATGTAGGGTCATACACGGAGATGAGAAATAAAAAAATAAAGGAAAAAGTTCAACAATGTCTCTGTATTTTACTCCAGAATCACTTATGCCCCTGTGATTTTTTTCTTATCAGATATGTCCTTGTGGTTTGTAAAAGGGTATGTTTTTTATCACATATGCCCCTGTGATTTCTTAGTTTTTACAAAGCACATGGGGCATATGTGATAGAAAAAATCACAGGGACATAGAAGATTTTGAAACAAATCATAGGGCATTGGTGAACTTTTCCCAAAAATAAAAAAGAGAGTGCGGCTCCATTGACTTGCATATATGTGTGCATTAAATAAAATTATTTCTTGTTTGCTGAAAAAATATTAAACTCAATTATAAAAGCTGATACATTATTATTAAAAATGTTTTATAAATGTTTTTTCATAGAATTTGTAGAATCATTACAACCTACAAAATAAGATTAAGAGATAATGAGCAACATGTTTATTTTAAAATTGAATTTATGTCCATTACTACTGTAAAAAACTTTTACACTGTGATAATAATGTATTCTCATTTTATTTAATGAATTACAAAACCCGTTAAATGATGTAGTAATACATAATTAGATAACAGTGTAAAACTTTTTTATATTGATAGTGCATTAAAACTAAACTCTTTATTTTATATGTACATAATTTTAATAACAATAATATATCAGGGTCGTTATAATGAAAGGAGGATACCTTTCTCACTAGATACATCCGAATATCTGCCTAATTTTTTTTTTAGGTATGTAGAATTTTCTACTTAACTATCATTCCTACTCCCCTGGGTTTTTTATACTAGTAAAAGGAATACTTATACGGATGTTAATGGGTCGAGTCGAGTCGGGCTTTGATCTTAAAATGTTAAGTTTGTATTTAAATGTGTCAATTCGACCTAGCATATTTCTTGTTATGAATATGATTATCAGCATGTGGTCTGACTTATTTACGAAAAATAAAAGTCTGATTTAGCCTGTTAAAAAAAACAAGTCAGCAAAGATTTATTCAAATAGAATATACGATTAACAATATTAATTATTCCACAAAGATTCATAAATTCAATATATATTCAAATAGTATAATTATAGAACAAAATCATTCAAAATGTCTGTTTAACCAATAAAATAGGATGAAATAAGTTGGGGAGAGAGAGAAGACTATTATGAGTAGTATAAAAAATATAAAATAAAAATAAAGGTTAGTATACTAGGTCAGTCTAAGAGGCTCTAATGCCGAACTTTTGAATTAGAGTCTAAAGTATTTTTATTAAACGAACTTTTATACAAGTTCAAACCTGAATTCAACAATTAATTTTAGAAAAGTAAATTTAGGACTTCACGAGTCGGGTCAAAGGCCTATGATTCGTTTAACACTCCTAAATCCTTGGCCATAAATCCTTTTCTTTTCTTTTTTTTAATTTTCGGTCAAACATGTATCTGCCTGCTATCTCTTGATCAATTTGTACGTATATATATGCATCTTAAGTAATTCGGTCACTTCCACAACCATCAACCTAAAATTAAGTTATTCTTAATAATATTACCCATGGTTATTAAAAAAGAAATCTCATAGCATTTTTATACCATTAAATTTTTTGTGAATAGACACATATAAGAACTTTTTTTTAACGTATGAGTCATATGTAATCTAACATCTCGATATATATATATATAAGCATATTATTACACAAACACACTATCATTAATTGCATGCTTTAGGAATCAAGGTAAAGTCTGCTCTGCCTCGTATGAACAAAAGACAAATACAAAGAAAAAACGCGGAAGTCATGCATTAAAGAACCCATTAATGGCTTCCAATATATAAGAAAGGAAAGTAATTAAAGTCCTAAAAGAGGGTTAGAAATTTGGAGAGTTTGCCGCACCAACTTCTCGTCTAACAAGCTCTACCGATGGTCACAATTCCTCATTTTTTCTTTTACGGCAAAATCATCAAGATTCTTGTACGTGACATCATTCACTTCGTTTTGTTGCTGTTTGTTGAAAATAAAGCAGCAAATTTAAGTGTAATATATGTATTGTTCCCTCAACCTCCTATTAGAGCATTTCAACTTTGACAAATGTTTATAAATCATTTCGAATAAGAAAATGTACGGTTGTTTAAGTGAACACGTCAGTTTCAACTTCTATTGTGACTTGTTGTGGGGCTCGAACATCACATATTTACCTTATAAATAGATAGCTACGATTTTAGGTTGGATGTGTGGGAAGCATCAATCCCAATAATCCCTTTAGGATAATTGAATTGGAAGGTAGTGACACAGCTTCCTACTTTTGAAGAAAAAGAGAGTAAGAATAAGAAAGAAAAAATAACTATCATACCATAAATTAGAAAATTATGGGAAGATCTCCATGCTGTGATGAAATTGGCTTGAAGAAAGGGCCTTGGACCCCTGAAGAAGATCAGAAGCTTGTTAACTACATTGAAAAACATGGTCATGCTAGCTGGAGGGCTCTTCCAAAACTTGCAGGTACATAATATAGATTTTTATTCATTATATGTCAAAAAAAATCATCAATACTTTCCTCTTTGACATAATGGGGTTGTTCATATTGTATTTTGTAACAGGACTCAACAGGTGTGGCAAAAGTTGCAGGTTAAGATGGACGAACTACCTGAGGCCTGACATCAAAAGAGGGAAGTTTTCCCAAGAAGAAGAACAAACAATTCTGAATCTCCATGGCATACTTGGAAACAAGTAAATTTTCAACACCACTGAACTTTTTTGCATTATAAAATAGGTGCAGTTATATTTACAAACTTTTTTGTTTACAAGCTCTTACAAACTACACTAAGTACGACCAGTAATGTTTTAATCATGCAGTGTACGACCGGTCGTACTTAGTGTAATTTGCAAAAAAAAGTTTGTAAACGGATCCTATCCCTATAAAATAGCTGAAAAAGTAAACTATATATATTATAAGGGTTTTATATTTCTCATGTTAAATGAGAATTGAAATCTCATGTTGTAGAGATAAAAAACATGTGGGACCCATGTGTTAGAAAAAATTAGATGTAGGACCGATGTCAGCACGGAAATTGAAGGGTGTGTAGGAAAGTTTGAATTCGCATGTTAAATGAGAAATATAAAACCCATATTATAATTCAATTATTGTAAAGCTTATACTTTGAAAATTTTCTCATTTTGGCTAGATGGTCAACAATTGCAAGCCACTTACCGGGTAGGACAGATAATGAAATCAAGAATTTTTGGAATACCCATCTAAAGAAGAAGCTGATTCAAATGGGTTATGATCCAATGACACACCAACCTCGAACTGATATGTTCTCAGGCTTGTCTCATCTCATAGCACTGGCTAATCTGAAAGAAATCTTGGACCATCAACCATGGGAACAAAATGCTGCAAGACTACAAGCAGAGGCCATCCAATTAGCAAGGCTCCAATACTTACAACAACAACACCACCTCATGCAGCCACAAGCTTCAACTGAGGCTGAGCCTAACACAAATAGTATAAACAGTACCTTCACAAACATGGACACCATTAATCTTTCTAATGATAAGTTTCAAAACACCATCTCATCTATTGGAATCAACGGTCTCCAATTCCTCAATGATTCCATCCCTTTCTCTCACATGCCTGACTTAAAAACAACACCATTAAATGACATGGTCCAAACCCCTCATGAATCCATAGCTTTCTATCAAGGAGAAAGTTCTCCTAATTCTCCATGGCTTCTTTCATGCTCAAGCACTAGTACTTCATCTCCTTCCGATGTGGTTCCACCTGTGACGGATATTTCATTGAATAATATGGTCGATAATAATTGCCCTGCTTCTACTATTTGGCCTGAACTCATGCTAGAGGACCCTTTGTTCAATGTGATTCCCTAGTTTGAGATAATTAATTTGTGTAACATGATAGGAATAGTGTTATATTATCTAGTACTAGTCTTACAACATTTTCTCCTACATAATGTGCCTGTGTTCTTTTGTGTATACAATGTAGTTCAATGTTTTGAGTACAGTATACTCTTCATTTTCTTTGTATTTTGTATTTATTTATTTTTCATGTGTGCATGAAATTGGCTCTGGTGGCTTTGTCTTTAAGGTGTCTTTTCAATATGATTTTTGAGAGAAGGAACGAAGTGGCCACTTCATGGCTCATGCTATGCGAAAACAAAAAACAAAAACAAAATTCTATTGATGGACGACCTTCTATCAAATTAAAAACTATCTATACCTATCTGCATGTTTTCTTATGACACTTAACCGCTATTACAATTTAAATGTATAAAATCCTCTTAAAATTCTTAAATATTTCAATCACTTTAAGGTACAGCTAACTAACAATAAGAAACTATTTATCATTTTTTCTTACTACCTTTTATTATCAAATTTATTATCGCTTGATCAAAATCAAATCAATGGCTCTCACTTGACGTTACTTTGTAACCGTTGATTTAATTTTGATCTAACGATAACAAAGTTGATAGTTAGAGGTAGTAAGAAAAAATGGTAGTAAGTATAACCTATCCCATTTATTTATTGTATATCAGCGCTGTAATTTCCTGCCTAACTTTGATAGTTGAGGTTAATATCTTAAACAAGAATATGTTTAAGGCGACGTAAGAGGATTTCGAATAATGGGAGAGGGACCCGGTTGTTAGGATTCTCAACTGCACCAACGTCAAAGTTGCTTGATGGTGTAACTTAAGCTGTGAGAAGTGATTCGAGCTCATCAAATTAATTTCTTACCCTCTTAAATTCAATTTAAATATAGATTATATTACAATATTCATAGTATTAATATAATGTTTTTTTTTAACGTAATATTGCTGTCTGAAACTTGAAAATTTGAACATTAAGAATAAAGCATCATTTCAGTTTTTTTGACCAAGAAGGTGCTATAATTGTCAAAGGTGATTAACTTTTAATTTCATTTAAAATAAAGGCAAATTTTTTTAATAGGTTGTGCTAATTGACTTCTTTTCAATGTGATTAATTAAGAAATATTTACGTAAAGTAATCTGTGCAATAATAACACTGGTTTCAACGTGGACTATAATGCATTAATGCTATATTTCCTAGTGAGCAGGTGGATTACGCTATTCCTTTTCTAACAAGGGATTGACATTACTTTTCTTATTAATGACCCCCCAATCATATTAATCAAACTCATTGGATCATGTATCAATGGTTACAGGAGCAGTGGTCGTATTCAAGTGATTAAGTTATAACAACTATAATAAAAATAATATAATTTGAACAGTGTACTAATGGACGTAAGAAAAAATTACAAATGCAGAATTATTCAATAACACACGTTAATCATGCAGAAAAGCTTTAAGCTAACACTACTCAAATCTAAAAGAAAATTTAATTGTGCAAAAACAATTGTCAATTTATGTATGTGTATATTGTTACTAATTAATTTAACTTAATTAAAAAAATATTACTCTATTATTGAAAGTCAAATAGGGCATGCTTGCCAAAGTAGCATGAGAAAATCATCGCTAAACAGGATATTAATTAAATCATAATTTTTGTTTTTTGGTTACAATTAAATCATGATTTAATTGGCAGAGAGATGCCACACAACCTAATCCATCGACACCTTTGGCTAATATTATAGCTTTCATGCAATTTGCACTGGGTGCAAGATTTCATTTCATTTTCAATTATAACTTCTTACGTTGACCAAACTAACATCCTTTTAATAAAATTTATCGGTACGCGAGGCTCCAATAATAATTTTTCAAAATGTCACGTCACAATCTCGCTACACCACTAAGCAAGATTGGAATCGAACACGTGGCAGTCAACCATGGTGCCTCATTCTCGCTGATCTGACAAGCGAGAGTGGGTTGTCAATCACGCACTTTGTAAATTCTGAAAAGGTCTCCACGTGTCAGTACCCTACCATTCTCGCTCGGCTGCTGAGCAAGAATAGTAGGCACTGTACTGCTCCCTGATGCATGTCATACATGTGTCCTCTTCCCACCATTCGCGCTGGTCAGTCCAATGAGGAACATGGAGTGGATTTTCTATAAAACCCCAACCCCACCACCCATCACTTTCAGGGATAAATCTTTGGTACAACTGTTGTACTCAAGTGGGTACAACTTTTTTCCATTTTTAGAAAAAAAATTAACACTTTTCAAAAAATTCAAATTTATTTTTCCCGCCATGTTGCACTTTTTTCAAAAGTAGAAAAAAGTTATATCCACTTAGGTACAATAGTTGTACCAAAGATTTATCTCAGTTTCAGCATCTCTCTATACAAGATTTTTCTCTCTTTACGAATTTGGCTCTCTAAGTGTGGATTTTCTTTTTAAGGTTAGTTTTTTATTTTTTTTATTTTTATTATTAGCATGTGTTAATATTAAAAACCATAGGATAGATGAAATAATAATATTTATTGATGAATTAGTAGTATAAGTTAATTTTGTATTGTAGTTAATTATTTTAATTAGTAATTAGTTTAGTATTTAATTTTGATATTGTTGTCATTATTAGCATTTGTTAATAAAAAATCATAGGATAAAAATGTAATTATTTTTTTATTATATAAATTAGTAGAATAAGTAAATTTTAGGGTAGTTAATTTTTGTAATTAGTAATTAGGGTAGTATTTTTTTCATATTGTTATGATTATTAGAATTTATTAACAAACAAATTAGAGGAGAAGAGACATTGTTAATGTTAATTACAATAATTAGTTTAATATTATTTAGGGATCGTTAATTATCGTAATTAGTACTTATGTTAGTATTTATATTTAATATTTTTTTTATTAGTAGCATTTGTTAATAAAAAATTATAGGATAAAAATGTAATTATTTTTTTATTATATAAATTAGTAGAATAAGTAAAAAAAAAATTTGATAACAAGAATAAGTAAATTTTAGGGTAATTAATTTTTGTACTTAGTAATTAGGGTAGCATTTATTTTTTATATTGTAGTGATTATTAGGATTTATTAATAAAAAATTATAGGATAAGAGACATTGTTAATGTTAATTACAATAATTTGTTTAATATTATTTAGGGATTGTTAATTATCATAATTAGTAATTAGGTTAGTATTTATATTTAATATTTTTTTTTATTATTAGCATTTGTTAATAAAAAATTGTAGCATAAAAATGTAATTATTTTGTTATTATATAAATTAGAAGAATAAGTAAATTTTAGGGTAGTTAATTTTTGTAATTAGAAATTAGGGTAGTATTTTTTTTTTATTGTTGTGTTTATTAGGATTTATTAATAAACAAAATATAGGATAAGAGACATTGTTAATGTTAATTATAATAATTAGTAAAATATTATTTAGTGATTGTTATTTTTCGTAATTAGTAATTACGTTAGTATTTGGGAAAAGTATTTCTCCGGTCACCGGAGATAAAATTATCTCCGGGACCTCAAAATGACATCATTTTGGGTTATAAGATTAAAAAATTATAATGATAAAGACTAATATAACCCTGCGATATATTATAATTACAAAAATACCTTGATTTTCGTCCCTCACCGGAGATAACTTATCTCCATTTACTGGAGAAATCATTTACCCTTAGTATTTATATTTAATATTTTTTTTATTAGTAGCAATGGGGCAGGGAGCTAACATGTGTCGGCAAGTACAACCAATCTAGCTCGAGTGCCTAGCGAGAATGGCCACGTGGACACCTTTCAGAATTTACGGTCTGCGTGATTGACAACTTATTCTCGCCTGTCAAATTAGCGAGAATTAGCGAGAATGAGGCACCATGGTTGACTGCCACGTGTCCAGTTCCAATCTCGTTTGGTGGTGTAGCGAGATTTGACGTGACATTTTGAAAAATTCCTATTAAAGCATGGCATACCGGTAAATTTTTATTAAAAAGGTGTCAGTTTGATCAATGTCTCATTTCTTTCGAAAAAAACACCATATATTAAACATTAAAATATATATATACCAGGTTTACTCGGTGTCTATTCTTTCTTTCTTTTTATGAAACATTGATATTTAAAGTATGGGTACCTTTTTTCTCATGTTTCCTGAAGAAGAAGAAAAAAAAAAAAAAAAACATAACTATGTATTACATGTAGTATATAGTTATAAGCCGTATGAAAAAAATAATTTTAATATTATAACTATATTCTACATGTAGTACATAATTATTATTTTTTGGCAGGAATTCTGCAATATGAGAATTTTTTTTGCCTTAAAAGTATATAAGTTGTCATTAATATTAACGACTCAAGTTAAATACCGTATTTATATAGGGTATTGTTGTTGGCTAAATCCTGACTAGGATTATTCTCGTAATCCTTATAAAAAATCAAAATTTATAAGAATATCTAACGCCGACTCGCCTTTATAGTTGATATAAAAAAATTGAAATCTTCATATGCTATTAAACACTATTCCGTATTACAGTGACATGCTTTTCAGGATACGGTTTCGTTTCCTGAGATAAATAAAAACTTCCATTATACAAAAACGTTGTCCTGAAAAGCATGTGACAATTGTAGATAATTTCTCTGTAATAACAGGAGAATAATATAATAATAAAAAAAATTATATATAGGTATTGCAGCTCCCACAAAGAACCGTGTATAGTAGTTTTCTTTCTTTCTTTCTTTTTTTTATAAAAAGTGATTCATATTCATTGTATTTTCTTATTTTATTTTTGGAAACTCTTCATTGTATTTCGCTTGTTCTTGTATACCACCGATGTTTCTTGCCGCCACCCTGCCACTATTCAAATAGTTTTCAATGTACTTGAATCTATTTAATCTGTAGTTGGGATTATAAGACCAGAATTCGAAGATAAAATCGAGTAACACAGCACAGGAAAATCCTTTGTCTTCAAAAATCAGATCTCTAGATATAATGAGATTGGGTTTTAAATGTATGATGTTTTGGTTATTATTCTATTTACTCATTTTTTAAGAAAAACAAAAAGTTCTTATTTGAATTGAATTCATCTCAAAGTTGGTTAATTTTATTTTAAATTATTTCAGCCTCTATTTTTCTGATTCTCCTATGATCTTTTGTAAAAATGGATTTAAAGGCAATTGTTGAATAAGATATAGTAAAAAAAGAAAAAACTACTTATTTATCTAAAAGTTAATGAACATCAAGTCATTTTAATGCATTCACCCATTACACATGGCTCAACCATTAATTCAAGAAATTTGGAGTCAAACAAAATTGTGGCCTAATAAGAATGGCTCGTACATTCAAAGAAGCAGCAATTTGAAATATAACAAATTATGATAAAATCCAAGTCCAAATGATGCAGCAGATATCTAGAATGCACCGACACGTATTTTTTTAAAAAAAATTGTGTGTCAGACAGCAATACGTTCCGACATGCAATCAACATTTTGGGACACGCGGTCAACATTCCGACACTCTCCGACATGTGCTTCCGACACGCGGTCAACTTGCCTGCCCTTGATCTGACCTTGTCGTGACCCATAAATACCTATTTTTTTGAACTGGGTTTAAATACTGACCCACTTTTATTTGGGTCAGTTTTAGACCTGGCTTGTTTTAATAATAACCAATTGACCCAAAACTTGACCCATACCCATTAAGTGAAAAAAAAAAACAAAAAAAGAAAATCACAATTACATTAAAAGAAAAGTTTTAACATAAAATAACTACGTCAATTTTTTTTACAAAAAATATTTTCATCAAAAATTTTCGCAAAGAATTTTGACGAAAAATATTTTCATCAAAATTTGTTTCTAAAAATATTTATGTACAAAATTTTGACTGAAAATTTTTATTGAATCTAAATTTCATCAAAATATTTCACAAAAAACATATTCATCAAAAATTTCGACGAAACACATTTCCATCGAAAATTTTTGACGGAAAAAAATTTCATCAAAATTCTTTACAGAATTCAAATTTTGGCAAAAGTTTTCGACGGAAACATTTTCGTTAAACTTTTTGACAAAAAAAAATTCATCAACATTTTTAGCGAAACATATTTCCATCAAAAAATTTCGACTAAATATTTTCGTCAAGTTTTTTGATAAAATCATTTCCATCAAAATTTTCAATGGAACATATTTCTGTCAAAAATCTCCATAAAAAAATTTGACAAAAAAATATTTGGATAAAAGATCTTGACTGAAAAAATATTCTGTCAAAATTCTTTAGAGAATTAAATTTTTTCGAAAGTTTTGAAAGAAACATTTCCCTCAAAACAATTTCCATCAAAAATTTTTGTCAAAACACATTTCTATTGAAATTTTGAACGAAAAATATTCCGTCAAATTTTTTTACGGAATTCTTTTTTCATTTAAAACATTAGATGGAGGAAATCATTTTCGTCAAAACATTACAGAAAAAATTTCGTCGCTTTTCGATAAAAAGTATTCCGACAAAAAAATAATTTTGTGACGAAATTTTCGTCGTTTGCAACGTAGAGATTTCGATGAAATTTTGTGATGAAACCAAGTCAAAAATGGGTCAGGTCGGATTTGACCCACTTCAGAAATCAAGTCAGACCCACTTCCGACTCGGTTCTGAACTAGTTCAAAAAATTCCAAACCAAGTCAGAACTGACTTGAATCAAATTAAAGTGGGTCGTGCCAAAATACCCGACCTATAAAAACCAAGTTGGGTCGAGTCGGCACAAAAACCTGGCCCGACCTGACCCATGCACAGCCCAAAGCTCAACCATTAATTCAAAAAATTTGGAGTCAAACAAAATCGTGGTCTAATAAGAATGGCTCGTATATTCAAAGAAGCAGCAATTTGAAATATAACAAATTACGATGAAATCCAAGTCCAAATGATGCAGCAGATATCTAGAATGCACCGACACGTATTTTTTTAAAAAAATTGTGTGTCAGACACCAATACGTTCCGACATGCAATCAACATTTTGGGACACGCGGTCAACACTCCGACACTCTCTGACATGTGTTTCCGACACGCGGTCAACTTTTTCCAACATGGATCTAACACATTTTTTTAGGTCTAAATTTTATTTTATTAACTAAAAATAAAATATTAATTTATAAGTCAATTTTTTTTGTTATGGAATTTGACAAAAAATTAACAAGGTATGAAAAGTTACTTTTGCTTTATATTTATGTTATGGAAAATGAATATTTGATTGGTTATATAATTTATTATGGTCTGTTATATGTATTAAATATACGTTATATTATATAATTAAAAATATTATTTAATATCAAAACGTGTCCTAATGTGTCGAAACATGACATTTTTTTAGAATTAATGTGTCGGCGTGTCATATCGTGTCGTGTCTCGTGTTCCGTGTTGGTGTCGGTGCAACATAGGCAGATATGATAGTGATTTATTTGGTAAAAAAAGGAAAGTAAAAAATTTGATATGATTTGAGATCTAAGATTTGGGATGTGTTTTGAATGATTTAATTATAATTATTTATTTATTTTTAAAAGGTAACTACTGTTATATTTATTTTTGGAATTTCCCTTATTTTTAGGATATTTGATTTTGAATTAGTTTGTAACTAGTCTATAAAAGGATGCTCATCACCCTTATGGTAGGAGTTGAATATTTTATTATTTTGATAATTATAATTAAGAACCAAGGGTTACTCTTTAATGGAATCCTACCTTTCTGTTTACCCATTTTTTTCTATTTGATTTTGGCATCATTTGGTATTGAAACACTAGGTTGCCTTCAACTAATGGCTAAACAGAATCGTGGAGAACTTTTTGTTTAGCCATCTTTTCTATTTGATTTTGGCATCATTTGGTACCAAAACACTAGGTTGCCTTCAATCAATGGCTGAATAAAACCGAGGAGGTCATAGATGGCAGAGTCATGATGGTAGGGGATGTGGATTCGTTCTTAAAGAAGACAGACATCTATGTCAGATAGACCTGCAAGACATAGAAAATAAAGAGCTCGGAAGGCAAATCCAGTATTTGAAGCAACAATTTGTACGGATGCAAAGCAAGAAAATCCAAGATTTGGAGTGACGACTTGTGCGACCGCATAATGAGAAAATTCAAGTTTTGGAGTGACAACTTGTGGAGGCACAAAGCATGAAAATCCCAGATTTCGAACGACGACTTGCACTGACAAACAATCCGAAGAAGGAATGGAATTAGCATACACATCTGATGATGAAGAAGAGGACATCACTCTTTTGGGAATTCTAAACCAAGGACAGAAGTTGGAAGTACGACCTAAAAATCAATCCACTTTTCAAGAAATCGAGATGCAACTCAACATTCCTGACTTTGAAGTCTATGATTGTAATTCAATTTATGATGATTATCCAATCTATGATGATAATCCAATTTATGAAAATTATTTTACTTATTATGAAAATTTAGTTTATAATTATAATCTTGTCTATGATAAACTAACGGAGAATCGAATGGTGAAGATTTAATAGAGTAAGAATTATCATTTCAGTTTCTACATAAAGAGATTGATATCAGTGAAGATAAAGAAGATTGAATGATGAATTTTTTTCTTATGCAAGTACAGTTGGCTCATTGCATATGACCTAACTATTGATTTAAGAAGTTTGTAGTGAACCAGCCCAATAAGTATAACTCATATATTCAAAGAAGCAGCAACTTGAAATATAACAAATTACAATAAAATCTAATTCTAAATGAAGCAGCAGATGTGATTGTGGTTTCTTTGGCAAAAAAAGGAAAAGAACAAATTTGACATGATTTGATATCTAAGTTTTGGGAATGTTTCAAATGATATTATTTATTTATTTTTAGAAGGTAATTAATGTTATATTTATTTTTAGGAATTTACTTTATTTTTAAAATTTCTAATTTTGAATTGGTTTGTAATTAGTTTAAAAGTTGAATATTTTATTATTTTGATAATTATAATTGAAAACTAGAGGGTTATTTTTTTATAGAATCCTAACTTTTTTTTTTGGTGAAAGAAATCCTAACTTTCTGTTTAGCCTTTTTTTACGCGTTTTTGGCATCACATTCTTTCAAAAGTTGTTTTAGGTATCTAGTATTTTATTCAATTAATTATAGTGAAATGATATTGTGACAACCAAGTTATGTTACAACCATGTGACTACCAGTCAATCTTACCGTTAAATTAGTTTTTTGATCCAACGATCCTGATTTAATCCTTATATACACCCTCACTTCCCCTTCTCTCTCCCCCTTTCTCTCTGATCATACTCTCTCTCTTACCAGTCATACTCTCCACTGCCGCCGCCGGCCATAAGCACCTAATTTAGGGCAAAATCTGGGGAAGGTGAAGAATTGATTTGTTTAACAACCTAAGTTCATACTCACACACGTCGTTATTCACACATGCCCTAAATTTATTTGTTAAACTTAAGAAGGTGAAGATTAAACAACATGGGTTGAATTCTCTATACCTTTTTAGGAACAAATTTAGGAATGACATGTGTGAAGAACTTGCAATTTAGGTGCTTATGCAGATCCAGTTTAATAAAACAATAAAACAAGGGCCGAACCACCGAGAAACCGAGTTGACTCAGAAACAATTCTCGGAATAAAATTCATAAATCGGCAACACTTATAGAGTTTAAGTCGGACCTCGAAGACCAAAAAATCACTATTTGTATTGCTTGGATTTAGCCCCTAATTTAGGTGCTTGGATCTGCAAAAGAACAAATTAAACCAATGTCTCTATACCTTATTTTAACGGCGGCGGTGGATTAAAGGGGGAGGCGTGACGGCGGCGGAGGAGTGAGGCGGCGCGACAATGGAGGTGAGTAGGCCGCCGCGCGAAGGTGGCTATGGGCGGCGGCGACAGTGGAGAGTATGACTCGTAAGAGAGAGTGTATGATCAGAGAGAAAGGGGGAGAGAGAAAGGGAAGTGAGGGTGTATATAAGGATTAAATCAGGATCGTTGGATCAAAAAACTAATTTAACGGTGAGATTGACTGGTAGTCACATGGTTGTAACATAACTTGGTTGTCACAATATTCTATCCCTTAATTATATAGGAAATTAATGTAAATTTATCATCTCAGTCTATTGAATATACATATTTTATACGGGGAAGGATATTGTAACAACTAATTAGTGTTATTACTAATGTTACTACCAATCAATTTCACCGTTAGATCGATTATGTTGATCCAACAGTTATTTTTATTTTTATCTTTGTATGATTATGATTCCCCATATTTAATATGAAAGCATTACATATGGGGAATCATAACCATACAAAAGTATAAATAAATATAAAGAATTAAATATGGGGAATCATAATCATATAAAGATGAAAATAAATATAACTGTCGGGTCAACATAATCAATCTAACAGTGAAATTGATTGGTAGTAACATTAGTAGTAACCCTAATTGATTGTTACAATATCCTTCTCCTATTTTAAATTAGTTTTTAAAACTAAATGAATTAGTAATTAGTTCCATCTTGTATTATTTTAAATTATTTTTTTTACCAAAAAAAAAATTAGTTTTGAAAATTACCACGGCCAAAGTGGAATTGGGGACTTAAACGAAGACTTTTCAAGCCACTAACTAGTTCATTTCACTTTTCCCAGTCGAAATACTTGGAGTTATAAAATGTTTGTCCTTTAGCATGTAGTCCACAAAGCAGCCAGCATAAAGACCCAATCGGAGAAGAGTGAGTATTTTATAAAACATAAGGCAGTATGGATTGGTCAAAATATATTACTATAAAAAATGGCGTTTTCACCCTTTTCTTTTTGCTTTTTCTGTGCTAGAATGCATATAATGACGTTGCCACAAGGGTAGTTAATTGGTAATAGCAACATGAGAAATTGATGGCTGTAAGTACGTATTTAATTTACAATATTTATTTACTATTGTTAAGAAAAATAACTAAATGGATTAGGTTTAATTATGACTCTGTCGTCTTACTTTTTGCCGCTGAATTGAACTTCTGGCCTAACGTTTACTTTCCAAGGACTTATACAAGAAAATGGCAATTACCAACAATAAAATCAAACGATAACTATATATAACAAGTTTAAATTTCCTTGAAAATAACAATATTTGTTGTTCTAGATATAGTTTCCCTTCCTTGTCAAGAACTAATAATAGCCCTTGTTTATTTTGTCCTCTAGTATGACAACATATTACTGACCACGACTAAATACTAGCCTTCGGAGGAATGAAGCAACATGATATAGATATTAAACTTGATTGTTGACTGTCATAGTAAAACATAATGATAATCTGATAGGTTCTTTTTTAGCAAAAATGATAAACTTAAATAAAAGAGAAAAATAAATTAAATGATGCAATTTTCATGATAGGTTCTCTTTTTCATTCATAATAAGTCTTTAAATAAAGATTACAACTGAAGCATAAACACTAAACACATAATGGAAAGTAACTACCCAACTAAACAAAATGGAAAATAACTACTCAATTAAAGAATATGGAGAATAACTACCCAACTAAACAATACAGAAAACATGGAGATCATGGGTTTGTATCATTCCCCTCTCCATCAAGATGAACCTTGTCCCCAAAGTTCTTGATGTGCCAAATATTGGAGAAGGTCATTTGATGTTGGGTCAGATTGATTATCATCAAGGAGTAAAAGAGTGGAAGAGTTTTTGCACTTATGGCCACGGGAGAAGTGGTCATCGCAATTAAAATAGAGCCCTTGTTCTCGTCTGACTTTCATTTCTTCTGCGGTTAATCGTCGAACACCTGGTGGGGGATTTGATGGTGAAGTGGATACAAATGAGAGGTCAGAGAGTTTATCTTCTTGGAGTTTGGCGAGACCCTGGGCTTGAAAGATGGTTGTTGGTTGGAGAGCTTGTACCTCTTTTCGGATTGTTGGATTAAGACCAGAGATAAAGTTGTGAAGTAGGAACTCTGATGGGAGGTTGAAAATGCGATTTGCTAAGGACTCATATGCAGTGATGTAGGCTTGAACAGTAGTCGTCTGTTGGAGTTTTGCAAGTGATCCCATGTGATCAGCGTAGGGAGAATCACCAAAACGGGCTTCAAGTGCCATAATGAAGTCGTGCCAGTCATGGAAGGGGTGGTTGGAGTGCATCCACTGGAACCAAGCAAGGGCCGGTCCGTTGATGTGAAACGAGGAAATCTGGAGTTTTTGTTGTTGTGGAGTATGGTGAAAAGTCGAAGAACTGTGTAGCTTTGAAGAGCCAGCCGGAAGGATTTGTTCTATCAAAGCATGGGAAGTCAAGTTTGAAGGGTCTAGGTTGAAGGACAGGTGGGAAATGTGGAGGTGGTGGTGGTGGCGGCGGTGGAGGTGGTGTTGGTTTATTGGTGGTTGGGCTGATGTGCATGAGTTGATCAATACGGCCTATTAAAGTGGTAAGGGTAGTCTGAACCTCATTAAGGCGGTGAACGGTCTAATTAGATTGTTTAGTAAGGTCGGAAATCTGTGTGGAAGTTTTGGTAGATGTTTCACGAAGTTGGTTGATTTGGGAAAGAGCTTGAGTAGAGTTTTCAAAAAGTTTGTTGATTTGTGTGGTATGGATTTCTTGGGTTTCTTCAAGTTTTCTGAAGCGTGTTCCTTCAGCCATGGATGAGGAGAGTGAACGCAACGAGAGCACCAGATGATAGGTTCCTTTTTAGCAAAAAGGATAAGCTTAAGGAAAAGAGAAAAATAAATTAAATGATGCAATTTTCTGATATCTTTTCATTCATAATAAGTCTTTAAATAAAGATTACAACTGAAGGATAAACACTAAACACATAATGGAAAGTAACTACCCAACTAAACTAAATGGAAAATAACTACCCAACTAAAGAATATGGAGAATAACTACCCAATTAAACAATACAGAAAACATGGAGATCATGGTTTGTATCATAATCTTGTCTCCAAAATTTTATTGGAAGGTAGAAGAGATCGAAAGTTAAGAGATGGTGTGAGAAGAAGGCTCTGTTTAATTTCTGTTTTCGAACACAGTTTTTTAGTTTTCAGAACAAAAAAAATTAAAAAAACTCGTTTGGTAAAACCTATTTTGTAAAAAATGTTTTGAAAACTATAATTATTTTTTTATTTTTAGAATCAAATTTAGAGAACATGTCTGAGTTGTTTTTGTTTTCTGTTTTGGTTTTTAACTTTCAAAAAGAAAAAAATATAGAAAACAACTATTTCCATAACTATTTTACAAAATAATTTTAAGAAAAAAAATAAGAACACAATCAAATAGACGTTTCCAATATATTATATAAAAAGGGAGGATGAAGCGGGTTTGTAAAATGCTTTATCACCTAATGGATTGGGCCCTAAGAAGCATCCACTGTCGTGAAAGAAGGGAGATCTTGAGAAGCCTTTTTGAAAAAAAAAAATTGGCTATACTGAAACTCAGATTATTCTTGCCATTAAGTGTAGCATGTCCTTTGCGATTGTTCTTCATCTTTTGCATTTGACTTTTTCTTCCTTGAATACATGATTGATTTTCTTTTTTATTTTATTTAATTTATATAACTTTAAGTTATTGATAGTTTGGGCTATATTCCTTTCATTTGGGCTTTTATTAGCTTTGACCAACTAATGTTTTATACCCGGTGTCATTTGCTAGGTGTATTGTTTATAGTAGATTGAGCCATTCCTATTTCGTTTTCATTAAAAATAGAAAACGATCAATACTAAGAAAAATAACCATTGAAGTGCCCATTTGGTGAATAGAATAGTGGAGATAACATAGGTATACTATTAATTAGGGATGACAATTCACTATACGATCCATTGATTAAACGTTACAAGATTTTCATATTTGGATTGACCCGCATTTTTATGATTAATTTTGTTTTTAACTAGAGGATTATTTGGGTTATTATTAACTTCCAATAATATTAAGCTAGTGTTTTATTATTTTTAGTATATTGAGCTATATTCCTATTTCTTTTTCATTAAAAATAGAAAGGGATCGATATTAAGACAAATAAGTATTGAATGGCTCATTTGGTGAACATGGTGTTGAACCATAGATCACCAAGACTAATCTATTGAAGTTTTGATGATTACAAATCACCAACAAGCTCAACATGGATGCACAATATAGAAGGCAATGCAACAAGTTTTAAATGAAGTTAGAAGACTAAGGCAATATGCAAAAGTGAAGGGACTACTCAAATATGAAAAGTCAACTATAAAGTCAAAGGTCTCAAGTGAATAAAGGAACTAGAAGACTCAAAAAATGAAGATACTTGAAGAAAAATGAAGACTCATGTTTACACAATTTGTAATGTCAATATAGAGTCTTAGGAATGTTGAGAATTGAGTTTATTGAACCATATCTGTCAAGGTTGTATTTAGAAGGCATAAACTCATGCATTGAGAGAATCATATACATGATCCATACATTCAAGTCTCACACACGTGGAACATTGCTAATTTGATGCTAGAATCATGCATTCATGTGTGACAAGTGAGAAAGAATCGATTAAAAATCAGTTTGGATCGAAGTTGGATCATATAGGGCTGCTCAAATATCCCGGATATGGATATTTGAATATTCGGATATGCCCTCGATAAATATCTGAATATGGATATCTGGATATGGAACGCAAAATATCCAGATATAGATCGGGATTCACGTGATTACTTAAAAATTTAGGATTCTAAATGCCATAAACCGACTTATACTCCAATATATAGATGTTATAAGGGTTCCTAAACATGCAGAAAGAGAGAAACACCTAATGTCATTGAAAAACTAGGATTGAACATCATATAGGCCATATTTTTATATCTTGAGAGAGAAAGCTCATTAATCTTCTTCTCTTTGTCTTTTATTTCAATTACTTTTGTAATTTTGGACGTATAGAGGTTGCCCTATAATGTCTAGACGTTTTAAGTTTATGTATTCGGTTGTGAGGCAAGTGGAGTGATCCTAAGGGTCTTATGTTGAGCATGACTAAGGTTTGATCATAAGTATTGTAAAATTCCTCTTGTAAATCGGATTATGAACATAGAGAGGTGACTCTACATCTGTGTAGACGAGTTTGTCTACTATGTTTTGGTTTTTGTACAAATGGAGTGATCTTGAAGGTGTTCGGGTTGAGCTTGCTGTAGGGAGATCATAGATCTTGTAAAATTCCTTTTATAAAAATCTTCATCAAGCACTGATTGGAAGCTTGATGATAGTAGAACAATCGACCTCAGTCTGGATGAAGATCTCAATTGTTTGAGAGTGAACCAGGATAAATCTTGGTGTTTTCTTCTCTTTTCCTTATCACTTTATTTTTCGCTGCAAATAACTCATTTTTGATTCATTATATATGATATTTTGAATCTGTTTTAGGGCTAGGGAATGTTTGTTTATTGATCAAATTCATTTTTACATGTTTGGTTGAAAAGGGTTTCAAGATTTCATTATTTTTATCTCCTTTCTGGTATCGATTTCATTACTGTTGCTATACCTCTGTTATTGCATGTAATTTGGCATGTTTTAAATCTGTTTTTATTATGTGAAAGGTTTAGAATATTGTCTATTACATTCTTGGTTGATTTCTTGAAAAAAAAAGTTTTTGTTTTCTTTGTTTCTTGCAAAAGAAGTTAAACACAATTTACTCTCATCTTGTGTTATTGTTTAGTCATTCTTTCTTTACATATGATAATGGAGATCTATTAGGGGTGACAATTCACTACATGATCCATTAAAATGACACAATATTTTCATGTTCGAATTAACTCGCATTCACATTCATGTCATGTTTATGTTGGCTAAAAATGACATAAAAAAATTATGTCATGTTGCATGTCAAATCATGAGCACAACATTAACCAGCAATTTTGTGGTTAATTATGTTTTTTACCAATGAGTTACTCATGTCATGTCATTGTTTCGTTGTTATTATTAATTAATGAAAATAACATTTAATACACATGTTATTCGTTTCGTTTCACATCAACCCACACAACAAATAGGTCATGTCAGTGTTGAAAACATGTAGATTTAAGTTTAACAAGTTATTCAAGACATATTGTGTCAACTAGCAAAATGATTGGATCGCGTTCATGTCAAATATTTTGAATGAATCTTTATTTGTATCGTGTTTAGTTTACATATATTCATGTTAGGGTCGAACCACGACCCGACACGAATGCAACTTGCTGAAACAGATTTCCACCCTTAGTAAGTTATCATATCTTGCACTTATCTGTCGTCTGGTGAGCCAACATGATATAATAAACTGTTATGGATCCGTGTCATGAACCCGGACAAAGACCCACGTAAGTCGGCTTACCTCAGCAACCCGATAAGAAGGCCCACACTAACGGGCCCATCTCATCAACCTGGAATATTCCATCGAATATTCCTAATAAGTACCTGAAACGAACCATAATTATGGAAACGTAACGTTTGGTACGTTACATCCAGTAACGGCCGACAAGGCTGTAATGGCCCCCGCGCCATTACAGCTCAGCTACACAATTCAAACCAGAGGCAGCCCCTATAAATGAAAGGGCTCCTCGACGATACCACACACATGATTCATTACTTTCACCACACTATCACCACAGTCATATTCTTCGCAGTGATCAAGCTAGGCATAGGGATATCTCCTTAATAGATACCCCTAGTCAAGGCTATACGATCCAAAGTGATCAATCAACCTGATAAAGGTTGAACATCTCTGTCCTCAGGACAGAACATTGGCGCCGTCTGTGGGAACGAACCCACATTCACATCATGGTGGTTCACACACGAAGCAACAGCCAGCCTAATCCACCATTGGAACCGGTTTTGGAGGAAATCAACCAACCCCAACACCAGAGGGATGATGTTGTGAACCACGATCGCGTCCACATCAGTGAAGATGTATCAGACTCTGCCTCTACCCCTATGAGGCATGCACGACGCCAGACGAACCCATCCATGCCCGCCAGAGAATTGGCAGGCAATATTGTTCGGTCAACCGATCCGGAATCCCGGCTGGCTCATACAGCTCTTACAGTCGTTCTACAACGCATGACTGAGATGGAAGATCGCACCAATCGTCAACGTCAGCACGATCTTCGCGTAATGCGGGAAGAGCATTTACGTGGGATCCGTGACTTAGAACGTCGATTGAGAGGAATCATTGAACCTCGGCAAGATGGTGAACGGAGCCACCCATCTCAACAGAATCAAACCCAACATGAACCCAACCCTGTCCAAGACGACATCAACACGGCAGGACAAGCCATCACTCCACTTGCTACAAACCTCGTTCCTCCAGCAGGAACGGACATTCCAAGGAATCAGGACGAGGTACGTCTCGACAGGGGTAGGCACATAGCTGAACCGGGTTCGTATAAAAGAAGATATAGTAAGGGGCAATACAACAACAGTCCCTTTACAAGCACGATCTTAAATGCTCCTTTCCCTGAAGATTTTGATTCTGCTCGCTTACCAAAGTATGATGGAAGCCAGGACCCACAAGTTCACATCGATGCCTTTGATACCGACATGTACATCAGGGGGATTGATGAACCCCTTATATCCCGGATATTTGCAATTACCTTGACAAGGGCAGCGCAGGCATGGTTCTCCACCCTCCCTGCAAATTCCATCAGCTCTTTCGACGAATTCGGACAGCGTCTCCTCCTTAATTTTGCCACGAGCAAAAAACATCCCAAATCCGAGTTCGCACTCGGCAAAATCCTGGAGAGACTCTCCAAAAGTACCTCAATCGGTTCAAGGATGCTGCCCTACAGATGCCCAACTTACCAGAGAACGTTCACGTTCATCTCATTGTTGCCGGCTTGGACGGATCTTCCAGACTGGCCAAGTCGGTTTACAAAGACCCTGTTAAAACACTCGAGGAATTCAGAACTCGATCTAAGAAATACTTAGAACTCGAGCAAATGGAGATAGCCAATGCTCAACCCGAAGAAGAAAAAGGAATACCTCCGAAGGACAAACCCATTGCCACAACACCGGGATCGTAACGACTTCCGGAAAAAAGAAAACAGGCCACGAATTCCAGATTCCCGGGATCGAATGGGGAAATATGACAAATATACACCGCTGAACGCCCCGCGATCACAAATATGGAGAGAAGTGGCCATGACGGTCATGCGAAAGGTAGAAAGACCTCGGCCTATATTTAACAGAGGCGGACTAGACAAATCAAAGTACTGCGCATTTCACGATGGACCCGGTCACACTACGGACCAATGCTGGGATCTCAGAGATGCAGTTGAAAAATTCGTACGAGATGGCCGGCTAAGGCAGTATGTGATCCAAACACAAGGGGGCAAGAATAATAAAAGAAAGTTTGACAATAGAAAGAGAAACAGGAGCCCGGCACCAGAAAATAAGACCCCGAAAAACAACACCTCCACGAAAGGTCCCAGCCACGATGAATTCCCGGAGGTAGCTTTTGAATGCAATGTAATAAGCGGAGCCCTTGGGGGTGGCGGTGACACGATGAATGCAAGGCGAAAATACTTAAGGGAAGTCCTCTCCATCAGAGACCATCCCACTTTCAAGCAAACACAACAGGATCAAGATCTTCCTTTGCTATATTTCACAAAAGATGACATGCGAGGGGTCATGCCAGGACATGTTGATGGACTGGTCATCGCAGGAACTCTAGTCAATTGCCGGGTTAGAAAAATCTTCATTGATGCCGGAAGCAGCGCAGATATCATTTTATGGGACGCATTGAAAAAAATGCATCTCGATGAAGAAGATCTGCACCCTTGCAGAACAGAGCTAATAGCCTTTAATGGGCAACACACCACTCCCAAAGGATACATAGATCTAAGATTAACATTGGGAACAAAAAACGCGTTCAAATCAGAACGCGTGCGGTTCATAGTAGCCGACTTTCCTTCTGAATATAATATAATCTTAGGTCGACCCACAATACATCAGTGGGACATGATGGTCTCCACCAAGCATCAGAAGATCAAAATGGTGAGTAGTACCAATGAAATTATCACAGTTTGCGGTGATCAGAAAGAATCTCGAGGCTGTTACTTCGACACAATGAAGGAGACAAACCCCCCTCGAATCCATCCAGGAGATAAACACATCCCCAACCCCACATCTGCAAACAAAAGGAAAGCAGTCAATGTCGTTGAACTCGACATGAGGGAAGACACGGTTCCACGACCAGAACCCGATGGGGAATTGGAAGATTTAACCCTGGGAGACGAACCCGGTCAGTACACACGGATAGGCAAGTCTACTGATCCTTCACTTAAGGCAGAGATTGCTAAATTTCTCAGGAACAACAAGGATGTCTTTGCATGGACCTCGTCGGAAATTCCGGGTATCGACCCACAATTCTGCTGCCACAAGCTATCGGTCTACCCAGGATCAGTGCCGATATCCCAAAGAAAAAGGAAGTTAGGACCCGAGCAACAACAAGTTTTGGCAGATCACGTCAAGGAACTCTTGGAGGCAGGCTTCATTCGAGAAATACAATACACCACATGGCTGGCCAATGTAGTGATGGTCAAAAAGCCAAATGGCAAATGGATGGTCTGCACCGACTACACAGATTTAAACAAAGTCTGTCCCAAGGACTCATACCCAATGCCCAACATAGACCAGCTGGTGGACAACTCGGCCGGTTTTCAACTCCTATCCTTCATGGATGCATATTCCGGGTACAACCAGATCCCAATGTATCCCAAGGACCAGGAAAAGACTGCCTTTATTGCTGAAAAGGCAAACTATTGCTATAATGTTATGCCATTTGGCCTAAAAAATTCAGGGGCCACGTACCAAAGAATGATGAACAAAATTTTTGAAGACCAGTTGGGAAAGAATGTCGAGGTCTATATTGATGATATGATTGTCAAATCTTTTTGTGCGGCAATGCACATTAAGGATTTGGAACAAACTTTCAACAAACTCAGTACATATTGTATACGCCTTAACCCGGCCAAATGTGCATTTGGCGTTCCGGCAGGCAAGTTCTTGGGCTTCATGTTAACTCACCGGGGAATCGAAGCAAACCCCGAAAAATGTAGAGCGATTCTGGATATGAAGGAGCCCCAAAATAAAAAGGAGGTACAACAACTGACGGGCAGAATCGCGGCTTTGACACGTTTCTTACCTAAATCGGCGGAAAACGCCCTCCCTTTCTTCAAACTACTGAAAAAAGAAGCGACAGAGGAATAGAACTCGGAATGCCAACAGGCGTTTGCTAAACTGAAGCAGTGCTTATCAACCCCACCAATACTGACCAAGCCCGAGTTAGGAGATATCCTGACCCTATAATTGGCCGTGGGTGAGGAAGCCGTAAGCGCAGTCCTGATCAAGGAGATAGAAGAGGACCAGAAACCAATCTACTTCATTAGTAGAGCGCTACAAGGAGCCGAATTACGATATCAAAAATTGGAAAAAGTAGCATATGCACTGCTAATTACAGCAAGGAGATTGCGGCCCTACTTCCAGGGACACCAAATCCGAGTCCGCACTAACCAACCGATTAGGCAAGTATTGCATAAACCAGACTTGGCAGGGAGGATGGCCAGCTGGGCAATCGAGCTAAGTGAATTTGATATTAGTTATGAAAGTCGGAAGGCTATTAAATCACAAGCCTTGGCCGACTTCGTAATGGAAATGACGTCATCACACCAAGAACAAGACCAAACCGGCAAAACTTGGAAAGTCTTTGTAGATGGATCTTCTGACAAAAAGGGGAGTGGCGCCGGTGTCATACTCGAAAGCCCAGAAGGAATAACCATAGAACATTCTTTGAAGTTAAGTTTTCCGACATCAAATAATCAAGCCGAATATGAAGCTCTACTGGCCGGATTGCTACAGGTCAAGGATCACGGGGCCAACCATGTGTTAGTATTCACTGATTCCCAGTTAGTTGCATCTCAGATAGAAGGCAAATACCAAGCCAAAGGACCCTTAATGATCAAATATTTGCAGAGGGTAAAAGAGTTGATGGCCAACTTCGACACGGCCCAAATCAAGCATATACCTCGGGAAGAGAATGGCCGAGCTGATATATTATCAAAATTGGCCAGTACGAAGAATCCGGGAAACCACAGGACGGTAATACAGCAAAGTTTGCCCAACCCAAGTTGTGTCATGATGATCACCGCTGCGACAGATTGGCGACACCCTATCAT